>PVKM010035760.1:0-15050 GCA_004027735.1 Carollia perspicillata | reverse complement strand
AGAAATAAAATCACAGTGTGTTTTTATGGTTCTTGAATAAGCCCTTTGACGGGCATTGTCAGATTTGAGCCTCACCTCATGAGTAACCCTGGGAAGAGGCGGGAGAGGTGGTATCTGAAGCCCAGAGAGGTGAAGGGCAGGCCTGGTCTCACAGCTCCAGGACCTGGGACTCAGTCCTTGCCTCCACCGGTTCCACAGCCCACCCACGGGGCTGACCGGTGGGGCTCGCAGGAGGCTGGGTTTTGGCGGAAGACAGTTTGAACAATTTGGAGCAGGGGAGTTTCTGGGGGTGCTCACGGGTAACGGGAGGCAGGTGACAGGAATTAGTTTTATTCTTTTAGGGTTTGTAGGGACAGAACTGCGCCTGACCTTCAGCCTTTCTATGATTTCAAGAATGTATTGCTGTAGTCCCTAAGCAGCAGGGGATATGTTAACGTGGAGGGCTTCTTAGTAAATACCATGGGCACATTTCCTGGTGAGCAGTGGGCCCGCTCCTTGGGCTTATTTCTGGCTTGCTGCAATGCTGAGAGACGACTCCAAAAAGGAGGGTTCGTAGGGACACTGGCGGAGTTGGCTGTTTCAGCACACTTGGCCTTCCATTTGCATTTTGCTTTAGACTTGACTTCTCCTGGGTTCCAGGATGCTGAGCTCCCATTTCAAGGAGAACATTAGTGTAAATATAAAAACCACAGGTAGTCAGAGGTTGACTTGTTTGTTTTATTACGCCTTCCTCTTGGGGAGAGCAGGCTGGCAGGGTGGAAGGTGCAAGGGTGTGTAATATGCTGGCATTCAGATTAGTGGCCTCCTCTACCTTTGCAGTGGGTGGCTGGGTTGGGTGAAGCCCCGAGGCACATTTCAAAGGGAAGAGTAGACCAGGCAGACCTCTGGAAGACCGAGCGTCTTCATCAACGCTCCAGCGCACATGCCGGCAGGCAGCTGTGCATGGACGACTGGGGAGACTGCTGTGTGGGGGGAGCCTCGGCCCTGTTCTCTCATGGGAAGGCTCAGTGGGCATCTCTGTTTGGTGCGGGAGTCCTGCCAGGCAAGTGGAAGTTGAAAAGGAGACCAGGGCCCTGTGGCACAAGAGTGCTGTAGGATGAATGGTCCTTTTCAGAGTTTGCAGAATATGCCACCCAAAGCCAGCAGGCTGTGGGAAATGCGGATTTATGGTCTGGTTGGGCCTTAACACTCAGTGTCCCTCCCTCCCTTCCTCCCTCCCTTCTTTCCTTTCTTCCTTCCTTTTTTGGTTTGATTGCATCTTGACACTCATTATCTTTCATTCCATTTCTCCTTCCTTTTCTCCCTCCCTCCCTCCCTCCTTTTACTCCTTTAATTTTGAATTAACAAATAGTCGATAATCAATTTTCAGGAGGTATAGATGAATGCAAATTATCGTTTAATTGAAAAACTTTACAAGAAGGATTCAACTCTGACAGAAGATCCAGAATATTGCCCCTCTCATTGGGCACTGGGTTTGCATCTTTTCTCCGAAATCTTCTAGTTAGGTTAAGTTAGTCCTTGCAAAATGCCACCCTTTCCTGGCAGAGCCATCTGAATACTTAATGAAGCCTTTTCCGTCCTGGGTAGGAGCTGCTGGGTGTGGAAGCCACCAGTCAGGAACCCCGAAACAGCCACTGGTGTGGGAATTTGGACAGCACTCAGAGCCGAGTTCTACAGATTCCTTTCCTGGCCTTGGGCAGTGTGTGGCAAGGCCACTTGGTATGTGGGAGCCTCATGCCCCATCCCGGGAATAGATGGAGGAGAAGGCACAGAGGAAGTTGTTATGGTGCTCACAGGAAGCAAGAATCAGCTGTCTCCCAGGGAGAGAGGTCTGGGTCCTGGAGTGGCTGCCCAGGCTGGGGGGGTGGGAGGACGGGTGAGGATTTTAATAAGTCAAACCCTGGGAGAAGGGAGGTTCCTGTGCTGCTGCTCCCCTTGTCTCTCTTGGGTCTCCTGGTTGGACTCTGTCTCTCCTACCTGCTTGGAGGCAGATGTGGCTTTTGAATGGGGCCGACAGGCCCTGGGGGACGTGGCCCTCCTCCTGGCACCGAGGATAACTGGGTTTGGGGCAGGTGGCCTTCTCTCCCTTGTTCCCACCCTCAACATAAATGCAGTGAGTAGACCTGGGGCTCCCTTCCCCCCAGATACCTTCATGGCTGGCTTTGATCCTTATTTTAAACACATTCCATGCATATTAAGATGACAGACATACTGGTTTTGCTCCAAGTAGCAGTCCATCCTAGATGGGCCCTGGGCCCTAAAGACAGGTGGGTGTTGGGAAGCGAGTAAGCAACACCCGATGCTGTTTTTCCTGGAAGTCCCTGATGGCTGAGCGTTCCCTGCCTCGCACGCACCTTCCCCTGTCTCGTTTTACCCATGAGAAACTCGACTCTCTTAGAGTAAGTGCCTCCTCCTGGTCACACAGCTTCTTAGTGACAGGACCAGAATCCGTGTTTTCTTTATTACCAGTCGAGTCCTTTCTCTGCTCTACTAAGTTTTCCATGATCAGAGCTAAATATGCTTTTTTGATTGGTATTTCTTAACCACATATTTTAATACAAGAAAACATGGGATTGGGTATAAATAATATTTTGATGTGGAGGAAGAGAAGGGGAGGAAGTTAGTTGAGAGTGGACAGTTCCAGAACAATACCTGAGAACTGGCCTTCGGTGCACAAAGCCTGCGATGGCAGAATGAAAAAACGTGCCCGCACGAACCCACGGGGCTGCTCTTCTGAACTCCACGAAGGGCTTACCCCGTGCAGTCCTGCTGGGCCAGCACTGTGCCAGTGGTTGAGTTTCCCTCTTGCACGCGGCCTGTAGAAGAGAGCCTGGGGTTGGCTGCGGGCAGCACGGTGGCCTGGTTTACCTGCTCGCCAACTTGGGAGCTCAGGGAGTCCGCTGTGCGTGGCTTTGTCGCACCGACTTCTACCAATCAGGACAATAAACTGGAAGCTCCTCCACTCACTTCGAGCGGCCTGATTGTGGCTTTGAGAGGTGTCTGTACAAATGTTTATATGACTCTGATCGTCTTGGAGTTGTGTCGTTGACAACGCGTGAAGCTGTCAGGGGTCGGGGATGTGGTCAGGCTTCTCAGTGGAGTAAGGATCACTTTCGATCTGGCCTTTCCTCCCTGAAACTCCATGAGCCCGAGATTTCACCTCCAGAAACACAAGTTGTGTAGAGAGAAACATAATAATATGACCTCATTCGCTCTGTCATTAGCTAGTAAAACAACTAGAAGAGGAGGCCGTTCTGGACTGCAGAGAGGCTGCCGTATCGACCCAGAATGTGCCCCCTGCTCCCCTCTTTTGACTCCTCACGTGAGGTGAGCACGTGGCCGCCATGAAGGGAGCAGAGTAGTACTTTTGAAAGGCCTGTATCTCCTGCCACTCAGGTGAGCACGTGAAAGAATTTATAAACCATTTGGGAGTGACTTATCACATTATAAAAGTGTCCCTCATTTTCCTGAAGGGACACCTCCATGTCCATTCACAGATTATCAAGGATTAGAGCTGCTGGACTGTGAGCTCCTTAAGGGCAAGGAGTGAGGCTTATTTCATTTTGTTCTCTTCCCATTAAGGTGTTTGGGACAGATGAAAGAAATTGGCTGCTGTTGACTATCAAGGGGCGTGAAGGTAGTCGTTGTGGAATGATGTTGTAAATAAGTGCAGAATTGGGTATTTACTGACACCTTTGCAGGAACAAGTCTTGTTTTGGAAGACAGGTGAAGGGCTTCTTCCAAAAGAAGAAAAAGGTAGTTTTATGCCGTTCGGGACGGGCTCACGCAGTAGTTAGAGCCCTCTGTTGTTGGTTTAGTCAGCTGCCATTGGGCCAAGCTGTTCAGGTTTTCCCCATGTTACATATGAGGAAGCGAAGCTCCAGAAGTCCTTGCAAGCCCACCCAGCAGGGTACTTGAGTCCCAGCAGGGCCTGAGTGCTGCTGCTCTGGGCTCAGTGCTTCACAGACACCGTTGGAATCAGTTTGCACAGCCACACCAGGAGACTGGCTATATGGTGCTGTCAGGCGCATGTTAGTGATGGGAACACTGAGGCTCAGAGAGGTGAATGAGCTGCTCTGGGCTGCACAGACAGGAAGTGATGGTAGATGAAGATTCAGAATCTATTTGGGAGTCAGCTCATCTATAGACCCGCCAGGGCTTGAACCCACGCGCTCTGGGTTTGATGTCCCAGGCCTTACATCCCGACTGCTGGCAGGCTGGCCCTGGACTTGGTCCTGAAGGATTGGGAGGAGTGGGGCGTCCTTAGCACACCTAGTTCTTTCCACTCTTTCCCTGTCTTTCACAGGGCCTCACCTTTCTTCCCTACCGCAGAGACTGTCTGCCTGGCTCTGGGGTAGGCCACCGGCTCCCACGTGCATTCCTGCCGGGGATTGTTTCTCTGGCCAGGCCATGGCCACTCCCCATCCCACTCTGAAGGCATGTCTGTCAGCCCACAGGGGTGCGGTTCACGGGGTGGAGAAGTCAGAGGCGGCTGGCCTGAGGGAACTGGGCCCCAGGAACCTCACCTGCCCTCCCTTCTCCTCCCTGCCCAGGCTGGACTTGGGGAGTTTTATTCTCAGGACCACCCTTGGAGCCCACAGCCGCTCTGCCCTCAGGTCTACCCCAGACCTTTCTGGCCATCTGGCTTTTCCATCCTGGGCAGAGCAGCGAGACTGTGGGAGTCCCAACCCCCAGTGCCCTGGGCACAGCCCTGACATGCAATCGCTCTGGCAGGCAGCCTCAGGCAGGCCTGGGCAGGGGACCGAAAGGAAGAAAAGAAGGAGAGCTGCAGCAGACCAGACTAGAGACAAAAGCCAGCTCAGGAGCAAACAGTCTGGCAGTGGGGTGGGTGCCCCGGCCAGAAGGGCTGGCCCGGGCTGGCCTGCCCTGGAGGAGGCAGGCCGGTGCCTGCTCTCTCTGGCTTAGCCCTGCTGGTGCTGTGTGTGGGGCCATGAGCACGGGGTCTGGGAGTCTGAGTTGGGAGGAGAAGAAAGAACCGAGATAGCAGAGCACCAAACAACTTGGGCATGCATCTTTTCCACCACGCCCGTGGCCAGGTGTTGCCCCAGACCTGTTTCATGGCAGCCACTGCCCTCGGGGCTGAGCGGGTTTCTTCATTGCAGTCCACCCTTCGGTTCCAGGGGCCCACTGGCCCCTCTGGCTCACTGACACCTGTACCTGGGGCTGGTGGGTGGTGGTGCAGGGTGGTTGGCAAACATCGTCTTGAGAAGGCAGCGCTTTGAAGGAGCTTGGGCTCCAAAGCCGGGTACATGAGTTCCTCCACCTGCTCTCTGGGTGGCCTGAAACAAGTTGATCAACCCCATCGAGCCTCAGGCTCCTTAACTGTAGAATGGAGCTAATTACCTTTCCCGTCTACTGGGAAGAAATGTTCTGCTTGACTGCCACTCGCTCAGAGGTGTTACAGAATGTGCATCTTCTCCAGGGGTATTGTGCTAGAGGCACAAGGAACGGGGGGCTTTTGACTTTAGCCTGAAGCACTGCAGCTGGAGCTTTGTGGTGGGGGAAGATGTGTGCCGGGGCCCCTGGCAGCCCACCGAAGGGCCCTGTCTGCTGACCCTGTGCAGCATGTGTGGCTGGTCCAAGCTGCCCCAGCCTCCCCTGGCTCTGTGTCCAGACATTATTCTTCAGCTCATTGGCTTGGGCCCAAAGATGGGACAAGATGATGGCAACCTTAGGAACCCAAGTTCCAGAGGACATGCCGTAGGGTCATCCTCTCAGAAAAGGCAAAGATAAATGTTTCGTCACTGTGGCATTCTTCCCCTTTGCTGGTCTGTGCAGAGAGAGTCGGAGGAAGGGAAAGTGGGGAGCAGACTCTGCTCCTGCCTCATGCCCCTCACCCTACCTGCTTCCTGTTCTGTTAGAGAAATGCAGTTTCTGCATGAGCTGGACAGTCATCTGAGTCTCGTCGAGGTTTACGGGTGTTTCGAATGCATGTTTAAGGTACTTATGCATTAGTACATAAACCCAAGGGGCTTCTCTTGGCCACAAAGTATATAGGCTCCCTGGAACATCAGCAGCCTGGCCAACAATGGGGTGGGTCTGGGACAGCACTGAACCTGCAGATGACCTTAGCAGCCCCACTGGCTTCTGGCCTCCTTCCCCCTCATCTGCCTACTTCCCTCTCTTTCCTGGCCATAGGTGTTGGTGAGTAGAGCTGGGCAGATCAGATCACCCCTGCCCATTTCTTTCAGTATGCTAAATCTATTTGTTATTAAAATTAAAAATAAATGCGCTCCCAGAGGCGGCTATGTCATGAATGTCCCAGGCCACTTGTGGGACAAGACGTGAGTACAGGGCAGCTCAGTGCTTCTGGTAGTGGGCTGACGCAATGCTTGGACACTGTCACCTCCCTGCCTCCTCGGTGTACGCCCTGCAACCTTGCGGGGACCCCTGCGTCCAGCCCAGCCTGGGTGTGCATCTTGTGTGCTTGGTTCGCACTGATAGGGGT
The DNA here is from genome assembly GCA_004027735.1 of Carollia perspicillata. Lineage (NCBI taxonomy): Eukaryota > Metazoa > Chordata > Mammalia > Chiroptera > Phyllostomidae > Carollia > Carollia perspicillata. The sequence continues at coordinate 8,581 of PVKM010035760.1, read as the reverse complement.
CACTGGTGGGGAGGAGTTCTCCGTGGAGCACACTGCCACACGTCCCATGAGCCGTCCCTGAGGCTGTGCCCAGCCTGCAGTGTCCAGGGCCTCTTCTGCCAGGGCCCTGCTGGTTATCACTGTGGGCATTATCTCCACCCACCACCTCTGCACCCAGGGCTGTGGTGTCCCCATGGAGAGCCACACACCCATCTACCAAGAGGCCCCTTTTGCTTCGAGTCTGACCCAGCCCCCCTCCCCACCCCTCTACCAACCTCCCCCAGGGACAGTTGATCAGCCCAGCCCTGCTCAGAGCAATGCCTTTCCCCCAAAGGACCAGACCCTATTCTCTAGGGGCTTCCTTGCTTGTGGGAACCCCAGTGTCTCACCTCCTTGGGCCTGCTGGTTTTGTTCACAGCAATCTCTGCAACACCCAGACCTCTGTGGGTTCTCATGGTGGCCCTCGGGTGAGGACGAGGTTTCATTTAGGACAATTTATAGGACCCTTTTGAGCATTTCCCTACTAGATCATTGTCTTGTCATTGGCCAAGGAAGAAGTGGGACAGAAGAGGCCACAGAGTCCTCTGGGGTCAATGCCGGAGATCATGTGGCAGAGTGAAGACAGCGGGAGTCAAGGCTGGCCTGGAAGGCCTTCAAAGGAAGGGAAGTTGTTAAACTGTTGTAGGCTGCAAAGGGCCATTCAGTGGAAGCTATTATTATTACCATCATCACCATCATCGTTGTAATGGTCATTATCATCACCATTATAGGGTATGGCAATGAGGTAGGTGGTAACTGGCGAGCCCTGATCGAGTTTCCAGCTGACTCCTGTTGTGAGAGGCCATGAATTTGCCTTCCTGGAACATTCCACTTCAGTTCAAGAGCCGGCGTGTACGTCTTGACTTCACAGCTCTCTGGTAGTTCCCTGGCTCACTAAATCGATGGCTAGTTTCTAGGGTTTGACTTGAAGGCAACTTACATATCCTTGAATACTAGTTATCCATATTGTGAAAAACCTTGCATTTACCGAACAGCAGTAAAAAGGTGATGCTTCATTGTACCAGAGATTTTTTTTTTTAACCAAGGATCCGCAGTGCTATTCCTGTTCGATGGAATGTTTCTTTAGCTCCCTAAGTGTTTACAGGTCACTAACTACTCCATGGAAGGGCTTGGATAGGAGCAAGGAAGGCTGCAGGAAAACAGACTCCAGCTCCAGCGTAGAGGGTGCTGGTTGAAGAGAATTAGAGTCTGTCGGGCAACAGGTGTCTGCCGAGCCCTCCGTGTGCTCAGCGCTGGGAGAAGCCAGGCGGGGAGCGAACTGCCTTCCTTCAGAGAACTTACAGTCCCTTTGGAATCCATGTTTCTTGTAATTGCGAAGACAGTATTGCGAAGACAGAAATTAGGTGCTGTGTTGTGTTCACTCGTCTCTTAGGATGATTGGTGGAGAGATGGTCTCTGCTCTGCAAAAATGCAGTTGACGTCATGCTTTTCAGTATTACAGTGAGGAGGATTTGAGGGAGGAGTTGGCCTGAGACTCCTTTTGGGAGCGTGGACTGCAGGGCTGGCTGTCCTGGAATTTTATTCGGTGGGATCGGGGTTTGTACTCCAGAAATGGCCCAGACCCCTGGGCTGCCGGGACAGCGAAGCTCCTGAGGAGAGAGGGCTGCGTAAGACGGGAACGAGGCACCCGCCGGCTCTTCCAGAAGGGGAGACTGGCTCAAGTCTGTTCTCAACCCGGCGGCGAAGGGGAAGATGAATGTCACCCTTCCGTCTTCCTTCTCTCCTTCGGGCTGCTGTTCTGGGCTCACTTTGGCCCTGTGTCCAGGGCTGACCAGGGCACAATGGCCTATCATCTTATGGTCAGCACCAGCCCTGTGTCTGCCAGGGAAATGGTTTTAAAAAGCTCTTGGTTCTGGCTTGGACACCTGCCTCAGAGGGCTAGCCATGGCCCCTTTAGTGACATCTTTGGGATGGTCCTGCCACCCACTCCCCGCCGTGGCGGCCTGCACCACCTCCCCAGGCAAGGCGTTTTGTAGATGCGTTTGTTGGGCTTTAATTGTATAGGTCAGAACTTGTTTTTCAGGTTTCCAGGGATCTTCCTTGGTCCTAGCATTCTGGGATTTCATGAGCAGGTCCATGGCCCCCTAATCCATTTTCTCTGTATATGCATAGCTTTCCATTGTCTCTCTTCTTGTTATCCTAAAAGCCTGCATCATTCTTTGAGTTTTCACTTATGAGGGTGACCCTGGCCTCTTCCTTTTTAGTTTGTCCCCATCTCTTTTCTGGCACCCTTTCCCAGATCTGTTGCATGTTTCTTAGGTGTTTTTAAAAGTATTCTAAGAAGAGTGAAGCATCCTTGTAATTCAGACTCTCAGAGATACGTGGCATCATTCAGAGCCGGTGGTTCTGGTGTGCCCGAGTGTGCGTCTGTGCCCCGGCCTCACGGTGGCAGGGGGTTTGGGTGAGGGGACGAGTCTTGAATTGCCCATCTTTGAGCAGGAAGGGAATTGGGGTTTGCCAAACACCTTTGATGTATATGTTCGGATTGAGGGTTCCTTTGGAACATTTTAACTTTCAGGAAAGCCCCAAACTCTCAAACCACAGGGACCACAACATGTCTGCAACCCAGCCAGGAAAACAACCCGACTGCCCCCCTGGCTGCCTGGACTCATTCCTCGGGGCTCTGGCCTGAGGTGCCGAGGCACGACCCCTGTGAGAAGAAAGGAGGCTGGGCAGGGGTTGGGAGTTACCTAGAGTGATACGGCCGAGGGGGGAGAGACACAGGGCTGGGCCTGTGCCCCAGGTGTGTACAAGTAAGAGCAGGTAGCCGATTCCAGGGCAGAGCCCCAACGTTGGCCAGAGAAGAGATGCGAGATTCACTCCCAGACGTGACACACCAGGGTCAACACGTTGGTCTGGTACAAGCTAACAGTCGCTTTTATCAAAGCCCCACGGAAGGGTTTGGCCTCCGATTGGGGTGGGTGGAAGGGGAGTGGTAGACCTCTGGGTCTGTGGCTGTTGCTCAGGCGGCCTCCTTCAGAAGTGTCTCTGGTCAGCAGGGAGTTAGATTTTACTTTTCAATGGAAATGAAATTGTATGCCATGTCAGGTGGGCTGCATCGTCTCTCCCAAACCTGTGAAGGAGGTGAGAGCGCCCCTGTCTGCACGCTCCTCACCTCATCACCGTCCATCCACTGTCCTTCATCTGTCGTCCCTCTGTCACACAGAGGCATCTGTCCGGTACTAGCTACTGTGCTAGCGTCTGCATTCCCAGTTGACCCTCCCCACCCGCCCTGCCCCGCCAAAGCCTCACATTCGTTTCCTCTCTTCTCTCCCTCTACCCGTGTCTGTTGATTTGAACTTGCTCTTGGGAAAGGGTCTGATGACTTCCTTTCTGCTGAGGTATAATTACTAAATACCAGGTGATAGGTGTTTTATTTCACAAACAGCACTTACACTGTTCTAAGTACTTTACAAATATTAACTCGTTTTCCTTTCATAATAACCCTATAAGGCAGACACTGTTCTTATTCCCATTTTACAGATGAGTCAATTTTTTAAATTTCAGCTGAAGATGTAAAGTTTGGTGGCAAAACATTCGGGGTGAGGCAGCAGTTATTTGCCATCACAGAGCTGGTCCCTGTCTCCCCAAGTCTGGCGTCCCCACCGGGAGGCTGGGCAGGTGCGGTGAGCACTTCAGCATGTCATCTCAGCTGCCTCCGGGCCACCCCCGCTCCCCTGTCCCATTCACCCGACCTGCGAAATTGGCACAAGGCTTCTGAGACGTTAGGGTACTAGAGATCATTGATTCCAACCTGCTTGTGTTCAGTGGGGCGCTGAGGTCCAGAAAGGTGGTCACCCGGCCAGTTGGTGGCAATGCAGACAGGAAGCCGAGGCTCCCAGCCCCTGTCTTCCCACACTCCCATTCCACTCCGTCAGCGCCGCCCTCTCCTGCTTCCTGCTGCCCCCCCTCTGTTTAGCCACAGGGTCCGTTGCCCCAGGAAGGAGAATCTGCTCAGGTGTCCTGAGTGATGTAGGTGTGCCTCCCTCATGGGGCTGTACTTTCTTTTTCTCAGTTTATTACCCGTAGCAGTCTCTGTTCTGTTTTCTTCAGCTTCTTCCCCTTGAGTTACTGTTTTTTCATTTAAGATGGCTGCCCCCTCTTTGGTCCACTTCCCTTCCCCTCCCCTTGTCTTCCCTTAATCTCCTTCTGCCTCTGCAGCTCCGGTCACCAGGCTCTGGCTCCTTCTGCTTCCTCTTCTCCTGTTGTCTTCCAGGCCTGAGGTTGGGGCTTGGGTGGAAGGAGGGTGAATCTTCATTTCTTTCCCTGATTCTCTGCTGTCTGCAACCCTGAACAGCAGCTGTCCCCGCAACCAACCCAACCCCTGGGGAGGGATCATCTGAGAGACCTTGATGTTGTCTTTCTTCCCAAGGCCTTTTGGAAAAAGTAGGAGTTATCTCCAGGGCCCTTGGCTGCTGTTCAACTATATGTTAATGGGAGAGGTCCACTGTCCCCCTTTCCAACCCAGTGGGGGCCCTTAGGGCTCTCAAAACTGCACTTAGTAGTTACCCTTGACTCCAGAGGGGCCTCAGTCCAAATGAATACCCATTCTGAAGTTTTGGGGTCCCTTTCCATCACTTCCTTAGGGTAGTAGAGAGATTTCTGTGGAATAACATGACATTTGGTAATTGAGCCAAACAGGTGGCTGGTGTATAGGCTTTGGTGTCAAACTCCTAGGGGCAAGACTGGAGGGTGACAGAATGGGGCCCCCTGGACTCCCAAACTGAAAACACTTTCTGGGTTCCCAAAACTTGGTGCCCTAGGTATTTATCTAAGAGAAATTAAGACATGCATTCTTATAAACACGTGTACACAAATATTCCTTGTATCATTGTTCACAATCACCAAAAAGTGGTAAGGACCCCAATGTCAATCAATAGGAGAATGTTTAAACAAATTGTAGTACAGCCATGCAGTGGGATGGCTACTCAGTATAAGAATGAAATAGTAATAGGCTCAATAACGTGGGTGGATCTCCAAATCATTCTGCTCAGTAAAAGAAATTGAACGCAAAAGGGGACATGCCTCATGAATCCATATATATGGAATTCTAGAAAAATCAAAACTGTGCTGATGGGAAGCTGATCAGTTACTAACAGGGGTCAGGGGCTGGGGAGGGCATTGGCTGCAAAGGGGTGTGAGAAAACTTTTTAGAGTGGTGGAAATGTTCTATATTTTGATTTTGGTTGAGGTTATACAACTGTATAGAATTAGCAAAATTCATCAAACTGTATACTCTAAATAAATGACTTCTATTGTATGCAAATTATGCCTCAATAAAACTAAAAAATAAAAATAAAAATCATCCACTTGGGTCGGACCATCATGGAAGACTGTCTGTCTATCTCTAGCCTTTAACTGTTTGCGACTTCTCAAGATTCCAGCTGTTTCTGAGGTGCTGTGTTTGGGGGGCACCAAAGTACTTTCAGGGACATTAGAATGCTGTTTGGATTTTGAGGAGATTTCGTAGAAGTTGGTCATGACTGGGAGAGAGGCAGAAGCAGACTGGTGTGGTGTTATCCACCGTGACCGGAGCATGTATCTCTGGGTGTGAGCACTTGGGAGTGTGTGAGGGAATGAGGAAGTAAAGGGAGGGGTTTTATTTCATAGAGGCCCAGTGGGCTTTAAAATATAAAAAGGGGATAGGATGCCCAGGATAGTCTTATTCACTGATGCACCTTCTTGTGTGGAGATCCCAACTGTGTCGCTGCCTGGTGAATTCCTGTAAAGTGAGAGTTTGTGTTTGTTTTTAACATCCATCTTTCTCTCCAAATTGCCTTTCATGCAGAGTTCACTCAACATAAATATGACATCTGAGTTTTGCTCATTCATTTGGCAGACTTGTGTGGAGTGCCTTTTCTGAACCCATCTCAGTGGTAAGGCTGTGTAGGTTTGGGTCTTCACCATGGAAAGCTTCATGCATCCATAGTGTAGGGTCCTACCTGGCTGCATGGCCTCACTCCACTCTACCCAGGGCGCTTTGATAGGAACAGCCGGCCCAGCTCGGAGAGTCGCAGGCAACACGTCAAATGGTAGTTACGTTAACTGCTGCCTTTGTTCTCGCAAGGCCTTCCTTTACCATACCCAATAGCTGAAGGGAGCCCACACCATCCCTGTTCACTGCTCTCTGGCATCAAAATGAAGTCCTTTGCAGTGGTGCTGGATTTCAAAGTGTATGAAAAATATGTTTTCAGAACTTAGCCTTTGCATTCAGAATTTGCTCCTGCCTGAGCCTAACTTCTTTGCTGATGACTGGAGTACAGCTAGAGAGTTGCTCAACCTTGAAGTTGGGTTTCACATAGAGATATATATATATTTTTTGGTAACTCTGACACCCAGACTTGATCCACTTGGCACACGTTCTGGTTGGCGCATGCACTGTTCTCCTCCAGGGTGTGGGGTGGCTGTTTAAAGAGGGTGGATAGGAATGCTAATCTTTGAGTAGCATAACATGTTACTGCCACTTGCCTTTTTTATCTGGAAGTTCAAGCAGATATCAGAAGGGTATCAGAACTGTTTGTGGGCACAGAGATGGTTTTAATTACCATTTTGAACAGAAGTGATATTTGGCAAAATGACTTCCCCGAAATTAGGAAGCCGAAGCACTCATGCAACTGCTCTTTGTTGGATTTTTAGGATATGTGTGTATCGTATCGTGTCCTATGCTGGATACTTTGAAGTAAAATAAAAATGAGTAGAAAACAGAGTGCCCGCACTTCAGAAGTGCACGGGGAAGCCGTGGAATTAAGTAGAGGCTGAAAGAGGGAAGCGGTGAGGTGCAGTTGGGGTCATGAGGCTAGCGCGGTGCAGGGAATGAGCACTCTACGAGGCTGGAACGAGGAGAAGTCGAGTCAGCGTGTGGAGGGGACTAGGAGACCTTTAGCCGGGCCTTCAGTGTGAACAGGATCCCAGGAAGTCAGGCAGGAAGAAGAAAAGCCAGAACAGAAATGAGAATGGAGGGGATTTTTACTTGAGCAGAGTATTTTCATTTGTGGATGGCGGGAGCTAAGCCTAGAATAGAAATTTGGGACTAGATCACAGAGCTCCGGAACGATGGGTGAAGAATGTAGACTGTAGCCTGCCGCCACGCGAGTCTGCGGACACGTGCTGCGCAGAGGACCAGGCAGCATTCTCACAGACGTAAATCAGGGAGTCTGTCCAGGGGCGGGGTGGGGCGGCCTATTGGGATCCTCGTGTCCTTCATGCCAAGTTTGCCCTTCTGTTGAAATACACGTTCTAGAGGGTGGAGTTAATTGACCTTAGGGTTTCTTTTCACGAGCAGAATGGAGCCAAACATTGTAGGGGAGTAGCAAATGGGTCTGTTAATAATGCAGAGGAAATTTTAAGTCTTGCAAAGTTTTCACTGGGGAGTGGACAGGGAATTTTGGAAGGAAGAGTCGATCAGGTTCCACAGTATCCCCTACCCCTGCCTTCCAGACTGTACGTGTTGGGGAATTGTTCAGGGTGTGGGCAGTGCTTCGTGATGGCATTTGTCATTCTGATGGCATGTGATGAAACGAGGCAGGCACCGAAATTCACGTCCTTCTGAATGTTCTTCAACAGAACCCTCCTACCCTGGAGGTTATTAATCTAGCCCGCATTTGAATGAACTGTTTTTAGGTGGGGTAGGAGAAGGGTTGATAAAAGGGCTAGAACACAGGCATTTGGAGAGGAGAGGTCTGGGAGCTTAGGAGATCAGCCAGGGATGCAGACAGAGTCGGAAGGTCAGCAGAAAGCGTAGTGAGCCCAGCATGTTCTAGAGAATGAGTCGCCCTCAGGATGTGAAGTGGTCAGAACATCTCTTCAGCCTCCTTCGTGGCCCTTCCTCCTCTAGGCAGCAGGCTCCTTGTCCTGGACAAGGAGGAAGCCATCTGAGTGCAGGGAGCCTTGTGTTTGCTGCAGAGGAAGAACAGTTTCTAGGGATGTGGTGGATTGGGGAAAAACTGATAGTGGCAGAAATTAATTAGAGAGTAGAATAGACTTCACTCCCAGAAGCTCATAGTGCATGGATTTGGACGTGCTGCGAGAAAAATAACATGAAGGAAGTGGATGAGGAGTGGTGTCAGTGACTGACAAGGCACCGTTGGCGGGTAAACCAGGGTTGGTGGGCGCCCCGGTGTGAATTTAGTTGGTGTTCCCACCTTATCTTCCCCAACATCTCTAAAGCAACGGTTTCATCGAGGTCTCAGCCATTGTTCATAGCCCTCTTGGCCCCCTGCCATTTATGACCAACCGAAATGTTTGTTCTTTCTTTGAAGGTAAGTTTATTTTGGGTGGTAGTGGCTTCAGGCTATGATTGAATCTTTGGTTATTGGTTTGAAAATTATTTTGTTACTATTTTTACATCAGCCAAGCTAGAAAGTTTCACCGAATCCCCCTGCAGTATAATAAATGTTTCCTTTCATTGGAGAAGCAAACTATTTACAGCCGTAACAGGGTTTACAATGAATTGTATAAGTGATACTGACTTCTGTGTCAGCAAAAAATGAAACAAAAACTGATCATAGATGACATTACCTAAATGACAATACCTACGCGTGTC
>PVKM010035759.1:0-15076 GCA_004027735.1 Carollia perspicillata | reverse complement strand
CGGCACAGGAAGGAGAGAGCCGGGAGCACTTTCAGTAACACGGGGAGCAGTGATTCCACGCCAGGTTATTTTTGGTACTTTCTGTCTTACTAGGCTAAGCATGATGAGTTATGCAAAGTAGCAGCTAACAGTTTCTACACTAGAAGAATGGGTTTTGATCGTGGTCATTGTGGATATGATTTACCGTGGAGGCAGCTTGGCATGGTGATTAAGGTTATGGGCTCTGCAGTCTTAATGTCTGAGATTAGATCCTGTTTGTGCTGCGGACTGGCTTTGGCGACCTTGAACAAGTTACATAATCCCTATGCTTTAGTGTTCTCTCATCAGTAAAATAAGACTAAAAATATTACCTACTTTATAAAATTGTATCAGCATCAAATAAGCTAATGCATAAAGTACTGGTAAATGCTGTCATTATCATCTGGATCAGCTGCTCTCCTCATTTCAATGATCTAGTCAAATGAATTAGGTGTGTTCTTAAACTCTGATATTACTCTCCCCTGAATCTGTTATCTGTGACCAAACTAAAATGAAGATGTTTCTGGAATCCAGGGTGAAGAGCCTTATTTTTATTTGTTTTCTTCTTCCCCATAGGTAGTTTTCTGCATGGATCGTGCCCTAGAATTTGCCCCTGCTTGCCATCGCTTCAAAATCCTCAAAGCAGAATGTTTAGCGATGCTGGGTCGTTACCCAGAAGCACAGTCTGTGGCCAGGTATGAAATCAGGCCAACTCTGTGTCGAAAGTCAGATTCCCCTGCACAGGTGCTATTTGGCAGCTCTGTACAGTAGCAGTCCTAGCCTGTGTCCCGCAGGCAGACCGGCTAGGGCCAGCTGGGCCTCCCTGGTACTCACAGCCAAGATTGGACAAATCTGAAAACCTATAGGGAATGTAGGAGTATCGTAGGTCAGCTCTGTGTGAAAGAATAGATGTGTAAATTTGTTTGGTTTTTATTTTTAAATGCCCATTTCTGTCTACTCCAGGGGTTTGCAGACTCTGTAAAGGGCCTTATAGTAAATTTCTTTTTTTTTTTTAAGACTTTCTTTTTAGAGAGAGGGAAAGGAAGGGAGAGAAACATCGATCTGTTGCCTCTCTTACACCCCTAACCAGGAACCTGGTCCACAACCCAGGCATGTATCCCGACCAGGAATAGAAGCAGCGACCTTTCGGTTTCGAGGACAGCGCCCAACCCACTGAGCCACATCAGTCAGGGCAAATATCTTAAGCTTTGCAGGCTAGGTGGTTTCCGTTGCATCTGTGCAACTCTGCCATTGTAGTGCAAAATTAGCCTTAGGTAATAGGTAAACAAATGATGTGGCTTGTTTTCAATCAAATTTGTATACAAAAACTGGTGACAGGTGGGATTTGGCCCTATGGGCTGTAGCCTGCCAACCCATTCCAATAAAGATTGTGAGACATAAGAAGAATATTAAATATTAAAGATCAATGTAGGTGATTTATTTGGGAAAAATTCTTGGGAATCTGCCTACCTTTGTATACTTTCCATGTTAGACACATGGTCAAGAGAAAAGAAACCCACAAATGATAGTAATGGTGCGGAGATCCGAACCACAGCTAAACGCGCCTTCTGTCTGGCTGTTGCAGCGACATTTTACGGATGGACTCCACCAATGCAGACGCTTTGTACGTGCGAGGTCTTTGCCTTTATTATGAAGACTGTATTGAGAAGGCGGTTCAATTTTTCGTGCAGGCTCTCAGGATGGCCCCTGACCATGAGAAGGCCTGTGTTGCTTGCAGGGTAAGTTCCAGGCACCAGATCTGTGTGGAAAAGAAAGCTTCTTTTTTGAGACTTTAAGAGAGTTGGAATGGAAGGTTTTTGAACAGCGGGAATGTGGTAGCCCCTCTTCCTGCCTCACCCGGATGCTTGGTCCTTTCAGTAGAAATGATGTCAGCGGAGCAGTTGAGATCTTGCTCCCCAGCGTATGTTGTCAGTTTGGCTCAAATACACTCTTACGAAATTTCTACATATAAAAAAACCCCAGAAAACAGATTTCAAGACTACTTTATTTCGCCCAAAGGTAAATGTGGTCAGATAGGTCAGATTCTTTTAATATCTACGTGCTTTTTTCTTTTATTCTTCTCTCAGTGAGGAAGAGGTACTGCTTGTCCTGGGGAGTGGGGGGACACCTTGGGAAACATGGATCTCCGTAGTATTCTTTTGTAAATCTTGGTTTCTTCTGTCCACTCTGTAGAAAAGCAGAGGGACGAATAACTAGCCCAAGGGGCGGGGTGGAATGGGATCGGGGTCTGTGTGAAGCCAAACCACTAGGATCAAGAAACTGGAAATAGACTCTGGCCTGCCTGTGCAGTGGTCTCAGGCTCTCTGGATATGAACTGACCTCCCCTGCTTTTCTCTGTAGAATGCCAAAGCTCTGAAAGCAAAGAAAGAAGACGGGAATAAAGCCTTTAAAGAAGGAAATTACAAGCTAGCCTATGAACTGTACACAGAAGCCCTGGGGATAGACCCCAACAATATAAAAACAAATGCTAAACTCTACTGTAATCGGGGTACGGTTAATTCCAAGGTAAGCACTTGGTCTGGGCCTTGGGTCCTCTGGAGATATTTTTAAGAGATATGGAAGAGGTCTTGGGAAATCTGCCCAGTGAGGGGAAACCAGAGGACAGGAGAAAAAGGTGATTGGTATCCCTGCCCATTAGAACTTACTTCTGAGAGACAAACTTGTGTCTTTTCTCTAGAACTTAGGGGCCCTTGGGGGAGGATTTGGAAGGATATTCCCACCTGTTCTTCCTCAAGGTCTTTTTTCCCCAGAGAATGACTAGAGCTTTGGGATAATTTTTAAAGCAACTATTATTGCTGCTTTTTGCCTAAGCAAGTGATTCTTTTTTAGGAGTGCTTTGGAAGAAATGAGAATGCGGGTCTTCAGCATAACTGATGGTCCCCATGCTCAGCTGAAAGTAGCCTGAGCACTCCCGTGGTCCTACACACCGCAGGAGACAAGAGCAGGCTCCTCGCAGATTTCCACTCGTTAAAGACCCCAGTCATTCCGATCCCTGTAGCTGGTCTCTGGACGAAGGGAGGGCAGGAACCGCCCTTCCATTGTCCTGTCTGGGCTGGGCACTAACTTGGAATGGTATAGGTGATTTTATCCTTGCAGATAAGTGTGCCTGGCTTCCATTACTTTAAAACAAACAAACAAATAAATTTTGGATTTAGTGTCCTCAGCCCACTGAGATACAAGCTTTCTCAGTGACCAGGAACAAGTGTGACAGGGAGCCAGCATGACCGGTCCTCATAGAATTTTGAAGCCTTGTGCACAGCTTCTGGGCTCCCCCAGCCACCGCCGTGTGAAGTGTGACTGCTCTCTCTCTCCTGAAGCTTAGGAAACTAGATGATGCAATAGAAGACTGCACAAATGCAGTGAAGCTCGACGACACTTATATAAAAGCCTACTTGAGAAGAGCTCAGTGGTGAGTGCCTCTGCCGGGTGGGGGGAAGAGGGAGTTGCTGCTGGCCTGCCAGGGGAAGTGCATTACGGATGGTGAAGCAGACCCGGGGATGTCGTGAGGTCATTTGGTCCTTCCCCCTGCCTCTAGGTGGGATTGTTCCAGCCCTAGACTCTCTTTATAGACCTCCAGCGGAGGAGATTGCACAAGCTCCCTCAGTCTCCCATGCCTGTGTCTTACGCCCCTCACGGTCAGTAAGTTTCCTCTGATGCCTGACCCAAATACCTTTTGTTAAAGTTTAAATCCATTTCCTTTGGAGATTGTTTGTGTTGTACACTTTTGCTCTAACTTGGCACAGTGCTTGGCACATAGTAAGTGTTCACTCAATAAATGTTTTGTTGAATGAATGTATGGTGCTTGGAGAAGAAGAATCTTGGAGACAGTTGAGAGTCTTGCTTATTAGCCTGTTTGTTCTGGGTTAGGGAGGACAGTCTTGAAGTGAAAAGGGATTTAATCTAGCTCAACCTCCCAGTAGTATAAGGACACCCCCCCACCCGCCCCCCTTTGGAAATACCTGCCTGACGACGTGATTTCCGAGCCCGGACGTACCTGCCCATAGTGCCCAGACTTGCTTGCAGAGTTGGGGTGCTGCCCAGCACACTTGTCACCTTACTTCTGCACCCGCAGTGTCTCTCCATGCAGGGACATTGGCAACGGGCTAGAAGGGACCCCGCTCAGAAACCCGTCTTATCTCAGGTTCCTGCCCAGACAGAGAAGCCCCTCGTCTTCGAGGTGTGTGAGTGGAAGGGCTAGCTCCGCGCACCGCCCTCCGTGCCCGTGCCGGCCCTCGCCGTGGAGCGCTGCGTCTAGGGAGCGGGCGCTGCCCTGGGACTGACGAGGCCGTGGTTCTCACGGGGCCCAAGTCTCACCAGCGGCGCAGCGTGTGGCCTCCTGCCCGTGTAGTTTTCCCAGAATCATCCACGTTTTTTAAAAAATAGGAAAACTGCTACTGTGTGGGGTGGGGGTTTTGTTTGTTTGTTTTTGTGAATTTCTAAGTGTTTAGCTTGCGTCTGACATACACAGAGCTGTAGACTCTCTGAGACCACTGGCCAACGAGCATGGGAGCTCTGGGAGATGGGAGTGCCCTTCGGCCCAGCTGAAGACTTACTTTAACAGATGTAGAACGCTGCATACATCCTGACAACAGTTTTATCTGGAATAATAGCAATTTTTCACCTACGTGCCTAGATACATGACACTATGTCACATTTAGAATACTCTGCACTGGCGAGAGAACAAGACACTTTTTTTAAAGACTGGTTTTAGAGAGAGAGAGGAAATAAGAAACATCGGTTCGTTTTTCTATGTAATTATGCATTTATTGGTTGACTCTTGTCTGCGCCCTGACCGGGGATCAAACCCACAATCTTGGTGCATCGGGACAACAGTCTGACTAACCAGACTACGTGGCCAGGGCCCGAACATGCTTGATTTGTTGGAGGATGGTGGGGTGGAGGATTGTTTTCTTCATATGTGCACAATAAATAAAAATCAGGACAGCATTTGCTTTGATCAGACAGCTCCTCATCTTTGTGGTAGAAATCGAACCGTCCTCTGATGGCTCTGCCTTCGAGATCCCGCTGCGGGGAACAGCGCGCACTGTTCGGCACAGCCGGCTGAGAACCGGCAGCAGGCCCCTCGGGCAGCTGTGATCGATAAGAACTGGGGGTCAGCCCAGTCCAGAGCCTTACAAGAAGCCCGACTCTTGCCCCAGTCTGCCTCAGCTTACCCCTAAAGTTGGGGATGTCAGGTCTTCGCTGTGTCCTCTGTTATGAGCTGGACTTCCCATTTTCCCTAAGGCTCTACTTCTCTACTTTTTTTCCAACTTTATAGAAAAAAATTTTTAGATGTAAGAATGTCCTAGAATTTTTTTTTTTTAATCCTCACCCGAGGACACTCTTTTTCATTGCTTTTTAGAGAGAGGGGAAAGGAAAGAGAGAGAAACATTGATGTGAGAGAGAAGCACTGATTGGTTGCTTCCCACCCGCACCCAGGCCAGGGATTATGTACCAGGACTGGGCACTGAACCCACAACCTAGGCCTGTGCCCCAACTGGCAATCAAACCTGCAACCCTTCTACTACAGGACAGCGCTCCAGCCAACTGAGCCACACTGGCCAGGGCTGTCCTAGAATTTTTTAAAAGGTGTGAAGTAAAAATGCAAATCACTGTAACATAAGCTTGTTGAACATATCACATATGGGCCTGTTTGCTTGTTTGTTACATCATTCTATACCTAGGCTGTCAGTTAGTTACCAAGTTTCTTTTACTTCTCTTTATATTATACCTCATCCTATAAATGGGTTCTCTGGGCTCCTAATAGCGTTTGTGCCCCATATCCAAAGGACATGGTTTGGTAACCATTTTTTTAAAGGCATAAATCAAGATGTTGACAGAAAGTCAGATATGCCTCAGATGTTGGGCTTCTCTTTGGCTGGCCACATGAGAAACACTCCCTTGGCCATCGCTTGCAGGCCTGGTGGGGCCCAGTGGTGTTGGCGAAGGTGGGCCCACGGGAGTGCTGGGTATACTGATTCTCTGTTGTGTAGCGGCCTGCCTCACTGCAGGGCCACCGCCCACGCCCCAGCGGATGGAGTCTGTCTCCAGAACTCCTGCCACAGTCTGTATGACCAGTAGGCCATTCTTGGTGCCAGCAATCTTAGCAGGACACGAAAGATGCTTTGCTAAGGGCATCTGTGGAAGAAACACTTCAATGGTCTGGCAGTCAGCCTGCTGAGCTAGGGTCCTCTCACCTTGGGCCAGGCCCCTCCTTTCTTCTGCACTATTGAAATGGAAGCAAGCCTGCTGAGTTGAGAGGGTCCCTTTCTGTCTCACCTCCATCTCTCAGGTTGACTGGTCTTGATGGAAGCAGTTGCCGGCAGCCACTTCTACCCTCATCTTCCTAGTGGTGCACTAATCCCACTCCTACCCTGGATTGAAGCTGGCCCCGCATGTCAGTGGCACTCCAGGTTTCAAAGCTCTTCATACCCATTTATCTCACTTCGTAATTTTTCCCGTGTGTTTCATTCCCAGTAATCAAGTAGGTGCTTTCGCGTTGCCTCTCATGAGGCAGGCCAGATGCCTCTCGGTGGCTCTGTGAAATCGGAACGAACTTTCTCGTCTTCGTTGCTTTCTGCTCAGAGCAAAATATCACTTTGCTGGTTGAGTGCAAGTGGCGTGAGAACTGTCTCTTTCTTCCTCGAGGGAGTGGCAGTTAATTTTTCCACAGCCGGCAGGACTCTCGTTTCATGGAGCATCCCAACCAAAACCCTATGTCTCCTGCTTGAGCCATGCCTCTTCCTCTAGAGCGACACTGAAGGCCGTTGGAATTTATGTCACTGTCCTGCCCTGTATTTCCTTCTCAGTTACATGGACACAGAGCAGTATGAAGAAGCAGTGCGGGACTATGAAAAAGTGTATCAGACAGAGAAAACAAAAGGTAAAGACGTTCGGGAGCACGTTGCTCAGGGAACTGTGGTCTGTCTTGTAGGCCCTAAAGCTGGACACGGGAGTGTCCAGTTCGAGGTCAGGCTGTAGCGGGAGCTTACCTGATCACCACCAGGCGGAAGTGAACAGAAATTCTGAGTGCAGGCTGGGGCGTATATTTTCTGGTCCCAAATGAAGTCACTTTCACTTCCTTTTCTGTGTGATGAGACTGATGTGAGGAACCCTAAATATAAGTAGATTTTTTTCAATCTCTAATGAGGAAAAAACACCATAAAAGCCCCTGATACAGTTACTGAGGCTTCCGACTCCAGGGCATCTGGGCTGGGACTAAGTAAGGGAAGCCAGAATCAGATTTGTCCTTGACGTGCGGTGTCTCCCCCAGAACACAAACAACTCCTTAAAAATGCACAGCTGGAACTGAAGAAGAGTAAGAGGAAAGATTACTACAAGATTTTGGGCGTGGACAAGAATGCCTCTGAGGACGAGATCAAGAAAGCTTACCGGAAACGGGCCTTGATGCACCACCCAGGTAGGGCGGTCCGGGGGGCGGCCTCTGTAGGAAGAGCCAGCCCGGCGGGCCCACTGCCAGACTCGGTCCAGAACGAGCGCCTCAGAGGGGCTCTTCCCTGGGAGGAAGGTGGGAGGAGTTCAGTGCACCCACATTTTGGGAAGTACCAAATTCTGAAGTCAGATACAAAGTGATGTCAAACTTTTTTTCTTGAGACTCCAAGACAAGTTCCCTGTACTCCTTCCTTTAGATCGGCACAGTGGAGCCAGTGCTGAAGTTCAGAAGGAGGAGGAGAAAAAGTTCAAGGAAGTCGGAGAAGCTTTCACCATCCTGTCTGATCCCAAGAAAAAGACTCGCTATGACAGTGGACAGGACCTGGATGAGGAGGGCATGAATATGGGGGGTGAGTTGGTTAGGGCAGCCTGGGATGAATCTGACAGCCGTGGAGTTTTAGAATTCGGCTAAAGACAATCCAGAAGGAGAGGCGGCGTAATCAGCCAGTGACGTGCGGTGACTTGTAAAGTGCACGCTTGAAGAAGATCTGTGACATGTGAGGCACCGTGCTGGGTGCTTGAAATGACGAAGCTGAATCTAACAGGTTCAGTCTGAGAGTTTGCAAACTTCGGTCCCCAGACCACACCGGACCTCTGAGCTAATAGACGTGGAACCCAGTGAGTTCAGTTGAGTGTAGCAGGTGCCCAGGGTGCAAAATAGGCACCAAGGAGTAAGCAAGAGCAAGGGCAGGCGTGGAAGTGCAGCGGAGCAAAGCATCCTTGGGAGCTGCAAGGGGCCCTGTAGGAGCAGAGGAGCACTCAGGCTGTGCAATGAGGAAGTCAAGGCCAGAGAGTAGCAGAGCAGACCTCAGGAGGCCTTAGGGGCTGGGTGTTCTTTTGTCCCTCACTGCAAAGTGCACGGTGGTGTTTGTGAGCATCATTCATCCCTGCGAGCCCTCCCAGGTACTGGTTTCCCCAAGAGACCTAGACGGAAGTGATGCGCAGCTGGCAGCATCGTCGGCCCGCCCTGAGCTCGGTCAGAGGTCAGAGAGACCTTGAACTGTGCTCACTTCTCAGACCACAGTCTCTAATGCCAACAACTTTCTCGCCACTGAGAAAACCTGTTGGAATTTAAAATAAGTTGATGATATGCAATCCTGACCTGGTCTCCCGTTCAGAGAGTGAGGGAGAGAATTTTTAAAGCCCGGGTTTACTAGTAGTAAGGAAGCGTTGCTCTGCCCTGCAGCTGGGAAGAGCTGCATTCCATCAAAAGTATTGAAGGGTTTTGGGCAGGGGAGCTACGGACCCGATTTAGGCTCTAGAAGTACATGTGATGGCGGCGGAGAGAGGTGGCGTGGGAGGAGATGAGGAGGGTAGCAGAGGGGGAAGGCACAGCGGATGGGAAAGGGCCAGAGGACGCAGTTGGAAGGCAGCGGTGGACTCAGCAGGAGTTGGCTGCCGCGTGTGTTGGGAAAAGGAAAGGGCTGAGAGGGGCTCTGGCACAGCAGACCCGGGGGGCCATTCACTGAGTCGGGGGACTCGGGAAGGTCAACAAACGTGCTGGCAAAGAATCACTTTCGGACACAGGGTGCCTGTGGATGCCCTGGCGGAGATTAATCTTTGTGCAGCTTAGGGGGTCAGGCAGGGGTTGGGGACATTGGACCTGCCATGACCTAATGATAAGGGCTCAGTGCTGGAATCAGACAGAGCTGGAATTTTCCATTATTTTGCTTTTACTGTCCACGTGACCTCAGGCAAATTATTCGAACTCCCTACTTACGTTTCACTGAGTATAACTTGGTAATGATATCCTGACAGATTGTTTGTAGAATTCAGTTATGTCATGGACGCAAAGTACCTGAAGCCATGATTAGCACCTAGTAGGTGCTTTTAAAAAAAACACGTTTTCTGACATACAGTTTAGACAGCATAGAATCGAACAGATACAATAAATCAAAGGCCTTATATTTTTCCTTGGTAGTGTATAAGGGATAAAGTCTAGCCTTTTCAGTAGCAGCCGTAGCATTATACATAGGGAGAGTGGGGAAAGCCGTGTCGGCAAGTGAGGTTGGCATTCCCAGTTGTGGAGAAGAAGGGCCAGCGAAGTGGGTGGAGGCAAAGAACGCCTTAGAGACCGCACCTGGGGAGAGCAGGGAACGCAGCCCAGGAATGGGGTCAGGCCGTGAGCCTTGCACGGGGCGGGGCGGGGCGGCTTGCCACTGGTCTGTGCGGCCGGGAGCAGGGAGCCATACTGTCTGGGAGAGCTCTGGGGACCGTCTCCGTCTGGGGCAGCTCCTCCTCGGACACTTGCACATCTCTCACCTTTTTGTTCCTTCCCCATTTCTCTCTGCTCCGCAGATTTTGACGCCAACAATATCTTCAAGGCATTCTTCGGCGGCCCTGGGGGCTTCAGCTTCGAAGGTGAGTGTGCCTGCAGCTCTCGGGAATGCCTGGGTCACAAGCTGACACAGTGGCTCCCTGGTCAGGCAGCTCTGAGAGTCAGGGGGCTCCTGCGTGGAGGCAGCGGGACTCGCGTCTAGTAGGGCCTCTGCCCACTCCGCGTTGCCGAGCTTCTCGGGCTCATCTCGCCTTGGGACCATCATCACTGCACCTCCACTGAGTCAGGGAGGCGCACCGCGGGAGGCGTTAGAGTGTGTAGCTTCTGCACACGCTCGTGTGCTCCCTCGCAGCCCGGGGGCCCGGGCGGTGTGATGCCCTTGGAGCTTTTTCTCTGGCTTTGAAGCCGCCCGTGGAGACTTTGCCGTAATCAGGGCGGCGCTGTTTCCCAGCAGACCCAGAGTCAACTGACGTGCCCTTCTTTCCCCACAGCATCTGGTCCAGGGAATTTCTTCTTTCAGTTTGGCTAATGAAAGGCTGTCATCCAGAGCCCAGAAAATGCAGACTTGCTCAGTGTAACCTTGAATGTGGACACCATTCACCTCCATCACGTCTCCATGTCCTTAGAGCAGTTTCGTTTTCTCAGTTGGATGCCCTGTGTCTGTGAGTGGGGTGAAGGAAAGGGAGCCAGCGCCGAAGACTGCGGGTAGGGGAGGGAGGCGGGGGGTGGACAGGGAGGCAGCTTGTGAATTTTTGTTTTACTGTATAACTTTATTAAAAAAGGAAAAAAATGAAGAGAATAAACTGTTTTGACCCTTTCTGGCACTTTGCCCTGGCAGCTGCTTTGTCGGTGGGCCAGAGCTGAGCGCCCAGCACAGAGGTGGTGCTGGCGTGGACTGTAGGCTCAGCAGGCCACCCCGCCAGGCAGTGGGTACCCAGAGGCTGGTAGCCAGTGGGGTGCCGGTGCCTCTCCCCAGCCTGTTGAGCACGTAGGTGCTGAGCAGGTGCTGCCGGGCCCAGTCTGATACCAGTCACAGGGGACTGAGTTCAGAAACATGCTTACGTTTTGGTGGGGGCCCCCAGAAATCACGAGCAGCTGTGTGTCCACAGCTCACGCAGAGTTCGGGTGGGTGCTAAGTGTCAGACCAGGCTAACCTAGACGGAGGAGGTTTCCACACACTCTCCCAGCTCTTGTTGCCAGTGCAGGCTTCACGGGGGACACAAGGTAAAAATCCTGCGTCTCCGACTGCCAGACCCTTCCCCAGTGAGACAGGCAGCTCCTGGGCCCAGGGTCTGGTCGCTGGCATCAGCTCACAGCTGGGAACACCGTTCTTAGCAAATGCCCGTGCTGTTCCACTGGTGCCCCTTTCTGCATGGGAGGCACGCTGGGGAAGGGAGCAGTGGCCGTACGTCGTACGTCATGCTGGTCAGGTCAAGCTCAGTGTTTGTGGGGAGGAACCTTTTGGGGATTTTCAGGCAGACACGAGAGGCTCTGGGTGCAACTCAAGGTTTTGGTGCTTTGGTGGTAGACATGGTGGGGCAAGACCTTGACCAAACAGATCATCTGATTTCCCTCCCTTTGGAGCCCCTGCCCTTTTCTTTCCAGTCTGCCCCCTTCGGTGCCAGGGCCACGGTGAAGTGATAACTGGTTTAGGCCTGGGAAGTCCCTGGATAGCAGTCTGAGCCCGTTGGCTGGAAGAGACTCTGAATGTCAGGCCTCCCTTTGGGTTTGAAGCAGCACTGACCTGAGGGTGTCCTCTAGAGAACTGGGGAAACCCATATTAGGAGTTTGGGGTCTTGCTTCTCTAAGAAGTCTGATCAGACTGGGCCGGGCACACCTGTGAGCCTGTTTGAGTCGTTAACAGGATTGGAGGCTCTGTGCTGTGTGTCCCTCAAACCCAGCCAGCCCCCACTCTCTGTGCATCTGAGACAGCCTCTCTCCTTTCTGCGTCTTCATGAAAGCCAACACTGTTCAGCTGCCCACCCTCGCCACAGCTGTGCCCGGCCAGCAGCGGGGAGACAGGACCGATGGCCCCAAGCTGTAGGACAAAGCCAGTCCTGACACACCCAGCCTTCGCCCCAGGGAAGATGCGCAGGGCACTGAAGGGTGAGAGAGAACGCACACAGCTGGGATTAACGTGATTTATTTCATTATCAGTCTTACAAGTTGCTGAGGTTGGGCAGAGCCAGGACTGGCACTCAAATCCCAAGCGCTCTGTCAAGTGACAACCTAATGAGCAAAGCCCCGTTGCTGAGCAGAGGGCAGCACAGGGCAGCTGCCCGTGCAGCGGCGTTGAAGCCCCTTCCCAGAGGCTCCAGGTGGGCTGAGCCCTGAACAGTCAGGAGTCCACTCCATTGGCTCTTAGTGCCCACCAGCCCCCTTTAGAGGAGGCAGAGAGGCCTCCAGGGGCACCAAGGAGGCAAGATGGGCCAGGCAGACTGCCAGACTGGAGCGTCCCCACCACACACTGTCTATGGCCTCAGCCTCCCATCCATGCAACTGAGCCAACCCCCTGGAAAGGATGGCCACCCCATCCCCTTCCTGGGGCGAAGCCAGCAGCCAGTCTGGGCTGTGGCTGCTGCTGCTTATTGCTTTCGTCCCTAGTTATCAAACTGTTACCTAGTTACAGTGTGAAGAAGGAAGGGACAGGCACTTAGGCCTGAAGGTGGGAGCAAACCCCCTTTTCTACCCTGGTAAATAACCCCAGCTGTCCTGGGGCTGCAGTGATTAAGAAATGGGATCAAAGCCCAGGGGTCGTCCCCCCTCTACTACCAGTGTTCTGGGGCTGTAGGGACACGAAGCCCTGAGGTCCCTCCCCCACTGGCCAGGCCCGGGCAGCAGTAAGTGAAAGCAGGGCTCCGGGCCAGCGTGGCCCAGCCTCCTCAGCTTTGGTCCAGGTTCCTGAACGGTACCCACCTCCAACCCCTTTGTGTTGAGAGCTTGAGTGTTAGACAGGAAGAGGGTCGACAGAAAAAGAAGGGCAGTTATTTTACAAGTTTTTAAAAAGTTACAGGAAGGTTAACTGAATAAAAAAACCTTAGAGATCAAGCAGAGGGCGTGCTTCCCTCTCCTCCCCCTTCCCTCCTAAAGGGCAAGGAGCACACGAGGGTGGCGAGGGCACTCAGTTGATGGTGCAGGACTGAAAGGCACCCCCCTTGCGACTGCCGTGGGTGGGCACTGGTTTTCCCTTCCCATAGTAGCCCGTGAAAATGGCCCTGACCTTCATCTTCTTAGCCAGGTTCAGCATCCAGCGCCCATTGCCCAAGGAGAAGAGCTTGCCCCGGGCCAGCTCACCCACCTCCTCTGCTCGGCTGCCCCCCCTCTCCTGCCGCACGATCTCCAGGAGGTCGATGCCCGTCTGCACTGCCTCCACCCCATCCGCGCAGCCCAGGGTGACGTGAGCGCGGCTGCCCCGGGGCAGGCTGTCGGAGGAGGACAGCTTGTCCACGTCATTTGGCCACAGTAGCAGCTCCTGCTCGCTGAGCTCCACCTGGGCTCCTGTCGTCTTGGGCGTCACGAAGAGGGCACAGACGGTCAGCGTGAAGGCCTTGCAGTAGGACTTCTTCACCATCTGCAGAGAGAGAGTGCGAGTGAGGCCATGCCAGAGCCCTTTGGCAAAGGCACGTCACCCCCAAACACACGAGACACAGTTTGTGTGGTGTTGGGGGTGACTTTCCACCGACTGTTGGCTGACGTGAAAAGGCCGAGGTGCAGAGAGGCAAGGGTTAACACCAGACTTCTGTGTCCAGAACCTAGTCCCCCTCACTAGCTGCAGGGCGGAGAGCAAGCTGTTGGACCCCTCCAGGTTGGCCTGTTCACCTGTAAAATGTCGGTGACACTAGCACTCCCCCTGTGAGGGTGACAGGAGTGACTGGGTGACGAGCTTGCAACAGTGCCGGGCACATATCAAGTGCTACTGTCATTACCACTCAGCTCCCCCGGCAGCAGGCACCTGGCGGCCAGGCCGCACCCTGGAGGGCAGGGTGAAGTGAGCAGTCGGTGCCTTTGAGCAAAGTCCCTGCACAGCTCGGCTCCCACCTGATTCTCCAAGAAAGCCCGTCCCTCCGCCTGGCACACGAGTTGTTTTTGTTCACAGTCCTTTGTCTCAACGGCCCCTGGCGAATAAAAGATGCCTCACACATGTCGCTACGTGAGTGGGCGGCCAGCTGGTAGCAGGAAGTGGTGCACAGATTCACGCAGCTCTGCTAAGTGTGAGGAAGACAGGGCTGGACCGAAATAAAAAGGCTCGCCCTCGGGGAGCTCCCATGAGTAGGAAGGCAGTGACCACCCGAGTAAACGGCAACCTTAACCTAGGCAGAGAGGTGGGCAAAGGGTCAAGGAAGGCCTGGTGCCGAGAGGCGACCTGAAGCAGGCTGCAGACAGCTGCGCGTACACAGGCAACAGATGGCCATGTCAGGCTGGGGGCGAGGATGCCGCTGTGACGTGAGGAAGTGGGGGCTGGTTACCCCTAGGCCAGTAAGCCTCACTACCCCTGGACACCCGCTACTCTGGGGCAAGGCCAGTCCTCAGACCTGCGGACAGAAGCCTCAGAGCGCCAGGCTCTATGGACCAAGACTCCTAGCCTGTGGGACTGAACACAGGCTTGCAGAGGCCAGAGCCAGTGCCTGCTCCGAACCAGTGCCCCCCATTACGCTACAGAAGAACCAGCGTTGGGCAGGCCTGGGGACAACTGCAAAGGCTGGTGGCACCGCTGGCCAGGCCCCAGACGGGGCGCCTGACGTCTATGCAACTAAGCCATCCAGAAGGGTGAGCTGGAGCAGGAGATGCCGTTTTTCTTGAGCTGCCGTCTGCTTTCTGGACACTGCCCACCCCCACCTCCACCAGCGTCACTCACGTCCTGCTGGGCATACTCCTCTGCCCCGGCAGCCTTCCCGTAGTCACAGAACTTGCTTGTGCAGTGCAGCATGCCTGGGGGTCTCTTCCCGAAGTAGGTGACCAGGTCAATCTTCTCCCTGGGCTCATCCCCAGACACAACTGCAGGGAGAGAGGGCTCATCAGGGCAAAGCAGGAGCATCCCACCCTCTATCACCAAGACCAGTGAGGCCCAGAGTAAAAAAATCAAACATGAAGCAAAAATTCTGGAGCAGCCCACTGTAATTCAGGCACTCATCAGTGAAACGAAGGCATAGCAACTCCAGAGCTATAAAAAGGTGCTTCCATTCCCCAAGACTTGACATTGCGTAGACTTCTATGCCTCTTCCCCAGACCTGAACACTAAGGCACTTGTAACCCAGAGGTGGGCAACGTAAGGCAAAGGAATGAGATTCACCAGCACCACATACTGGC
>PVKM010035758.1:0-15046 GCA_004027735.1 Carollia perspicillata | reverse complement strand
TTCTGTTGTTTCAGCCTCCCAGCCTCTGGTATATTACTGTGGCAACCCAAGCTGACAGATATAGAAGTGACATTTAGTGTCACGGCGCTGAGCAAAGGCAGGCGCACCAACGTACTTGACGGAACACTTTCCAAGCAGAGCGTATCACGTGGAAGAAACCTGAGGTGTGCACCACGGTGCCAACCAAAGATTTTGATTTGTGGATCGAAGGCAAGCGAACTGGGAGGGGGGCGCATTCCGATGGCCCTTCGGTCCTGAGCACAGTGGCTCCTCCGTCACGGCAAGCCTCCCGTGTTCCATCTCTGTTTCGTCCTCACAGCGTTATTGGACGTTATTTGAAGTTCAAGTGGAGAACAAGATAGCCACGAGGCCCTCGAAAGTTCTGAAGCTGGCAAAGAAAGTTTGCAGAGAGGACTTTATTTTCTGGAAACTGAGAACCATGCCGTCCTCCTCTGGGACCCTTCCCTTCGGCAAGCACAACAGACCTTTCTTACACTGCATTTTATGAACAAACTGTATTTACTTTCTTTCAAATTATTACTGATCTAAACTCAGTTTAGGGTTCACTTGATAATTCTGTATCTGTGAAAACTTAGGGGCACCTTGGATTGGGGTTTAACATACCCTTTTCCCATTAAAATTAACAAACACATTTTCTTTGTTTTGGAACAGCTTTCCCTAAGTGGCAGGGTTTTCAGGGGAAATTAGTCGTTACGTGAGAGACAGGAGTATGGTGCTCACTGCGTTTCCACATGAATGGTAACTGACAATACACTGTACGCGGTGGGCCCCCGTTATCCGCAGGGGTATGCGTTCTAGGACACCCCGGGGCTGTCTGGCCTGTATGTTTTCTTCCCCCCTACACATATTGAGACGGCCAAAAGTCTATGTGGTTTTTTTCTGTGCAATAGAAGACACATTTTTCATTTTCACCAATAACTTCATTAATTTGGATATTTTGAGTATGTTGGCTATCTCCCACATGGTATAATGTTGATTCTTATCAATTAATGTCTTGATTCGACCGTTACCAACTTCAACTGCCCCACCCAACTGTGGAGCATCGTCCAGCGAGACTGAAACCTCCAGCATGTAGCCCTGCGACCACTTTTGACACGTTCGATCAGCCACAGTGCCTTCTCCACACACCGCCCGAATCTTTTTTTGCATTTCAGTTGTGTTTTCACCTTTCTTGAAATAACAAAGCATAATATGCCACAAATGCTGTGTATTTTCTTCCATCTCCAATATTAAAGTGGTGTGCAAAAATTCAATTGTGATCTATGTTTTAAACGCACGCTGATATGACAGCGGTCACAATACAATCTAATAAAAGTGTTTTGAATGAAGTTAAAGACAGCCGAGTGCTACTAAAGGCATCTTGGGGAAAAAAACCAAACGATGTTTTGGACCAAGCCAGCACAACTTTTCCTTTGAGAAGGAACTTCCAGGCTGCTCTGTGCCGTACACGAACTGCCAGCAGGACTGCTCTGGTGCTTTCGGCCATTAGCCGGTAAAATAGGGGTGACCTGAACACGCAACGCCAGGGCAGTCCGTCTGATACCCAAGATGGCTACTAAGTGACTAAGTGAGGGGCTGGGGGACAGCACACGCAGTGTGGGGACGCTGGCCCAAGGGGTGATTCGCGTCCAGGGCAGGATGGAGTGGTGTGGTGCGAGGCTTCATCATGCTGCTCAGAATGGCGGACCATTGAAAACTTAAGAATTGTTCCTTTTTGGAATTGTCCACTGAGATTTCCGGACTACGGTGGACCACGGGTAACTGAAACCACAGAAAGAGAGGCCGTGAGTTAGGGGGACGACTGTATTAGAAGTAGGCATTTGTATGTCTCTGGATGGAGATTTGACGACCTGTTACAAGAGCCTCTAACACATGCAGACCACTGGACCCTGCAATTTCACTTGTGACAACTTACGAAGGAAACAAGGGAAGGCGCGCACAGGGATGTAGGTTCAAGGACATCCATAACGGCGATGTCTGTAACTGCAAAACACCGAATGGGGAGCAGCGGGGAACATGGTGAGGAGTTCAGTCTTGCCGATGGAAGAAAGCATGTGCTGTACGTAACCTGGGCGGCATGGGGCCGCTTTTTAAGGCGAGTATTTATATGCACAGGACAATCTGGAAGGATACACTCCGAAATGTTAACAGTAGTTTTCACAACGAACACTACTTTATTTTTCTAAACTTTTTACTGTGAGGTAGTTATAGACTCACACGTGGTAGTAAGAAATATTACCGAGAGGTCTCGTGTACCCTCTACCCGGTTTCCCCCCATGGCAACATCTTGCAAAACCATAGCACGTGATCCCAGCCAGGGTTTTCACATTGATACGGTCAAGATACAGAACATTCCCGTCACCACAAAGACCCTTCATATCCCCATTCTGTAGTCACATCCACTTCCCTCCCACCACCCCCTCCTTAGCCCTTGGGGACAGCTAATCTAGTCCCCTTGTCTGTAACTTTGTCATCTCAAGGGTGTTATCACAATGGAACCCTACACTGTGTAACCCTTCGGATGGACCTTTCTCACTCAGCATGTAATTCCTGGCGATTCATGCAGGTGGTTGTGTGGATCCACAGTGCACCCCCTTTCACTATTCATGCCACAGTGCGGGTGTACCAGCGAGCTTGACCATGTGCCCACCATAGGACATCTGCTTGTTTCCGGTCATTGGCTATTATGCGCAAAGCTGCTAGGAACACTTGTGTACAGGTGGACAGTTTTTTCCTCTGGGGTAAGTGCCCAAGAGCACCACTGATGGGCTGTAGGGCACGCGCATATTTAGTTCTTTAAACCCTGTCACACGGTTTTCCAGAGGCTGTACCATTTTCCACTCCTGCCCATCAG
The DNA here is from genome assembly GCA_004027735.1 of Carollia perspicillata. Classification (NCBI taxonomy): domain Eukaryota; kingdom Metazoa; phylum Chordata; class Mammalia; order Chiroptera; family Phyllostomidae; genus Carollia; species Carollia perspicillata. The sequence continues at coordinate 12,171 of PVKM010035758.1, read as the reverse complement.
TCCCGAGAAGCTTCCCGAGAAGCTTCCAGCCATTACTCCCTTGGGTGATTTTTTAGCCCTGCCCTTTTTCTCACCCACTTTCTGGACTCCGAGGACGTGTGGGGCTCAGCTCGTTCCTTTTCGGTCTGTTTTCGCTCTGAGGCTCAGACCGGGTCATCTCCATTGTTCTATGTCCCGGTACACAGGCTCTTTCCTCTGTCCCCTCCGTTCTTCTGTCGTGCCTATCCGTTGAGTTTTTGTTCGGTTCTTTGTTGTACCTTTGATTGCTTTGCCGAGATCTAGTTTTTCATTTGTGTCAAGCATGTTCCTAATCGTTCTTTGAAGCATTTTTACGCTGGCTGCCTTAAAATCTTAGATAATGCTAACATTGTTGTCATCTCAGTACTGGCGTCTACTATTGTCTTTTTTGTTCTGCTGAGATTGTTCTGGGGTTTGGTATGACAAGAGATTTTCAGGTGAGACCTGGACATCTTGGGTGTTATGTTAGGAGTCTCCAGACTTAATCAAACCTTTTATCTGGTTTCTTCTGACCTTGCTCCAGTCAGAGGACAGGGGTGGGAGTTCTGGATCCCCCAGGGTGCCTTGACACACCCTGGGGAGGAGGGTGAGATCTTGTCCCCGTACTTGGCCTTTGCTGGATGGGAGGTGGTGAAGTCACTATTTTCTGGGGCGTTTGACTGGAGTCCAGTGCTGTTGTCCAAGAGTTTCCTGTCTTGGGAGGCTGCCCCTTACCTGGTCCTTCGGCTGGAGCTTTTGTTGGGGGCTTTTGGGGCTGCCAGCTTCTTCGGCTCCAAGTTGAGGCTCTATAAGGCCAAGAAGAAAACTCAAGCAAGTCACCACTGCGTCGTTCCTCGGGTGCCAAGGACCCCAGCCAGTCTGCCTTCTCTCCACCTTTCGGAGTCCTCTTGTTTTATTTTATTTTTTAAAATATATAATGTCCATGGGTTTTAGTTGTCTGTATCTATTTAAGGAACTTAAGAGTCATGATAGAAACACCTATTGCAGCCTGGTACGCTGAACTGGGCTCGAGGCCCCGTGGTACTTTTTCATCCTTGTCTGGGTTTGATCTCAGTGGGCCTAAAGCTTTCATTCTGGAAGATCGTCAATTTGCATTGAGAGCAGGGAGGGGTCACCAGTATGGACACCCAGGGCCCTATCAGCAAAGTGAGCCGCTGAGTCGGCTCCTCCCAGGGATCGCCAGCTGGCCACAGAAGAAATTCCACGGCCCATCAACTCTCCAGGGTGCCATGTACTGGTGACTTGTGTGAATTCTCTCTGCTTTGATTTTTTAATTACTTTCAACTAATTGGCCCTTTCTCCTCCCACTCTCTTTGTTCTGTGAGTGTGAGTAATTTTTAAGCTCAGAGAAGAACCTTGGAAATTCCCTGGCAGATAATGCTTGATTCTTTTGACTTGTCATCCTTCTGCAGAACTTCTGTGGTGCCCGCAGCACGGCCCAGGAGTGCCCCAGAGATGGCTGGCCAAGCCCTTCCCAGCATTCGTCTTGAAACTGTCTGGCTTCCCAGTTACCGTATCAGGGATTTCCCTCTCTGTGCCCCAAATCACACAGAACAGAACTTCCTTCTACCTAGAGGAAGCTGGGGGTAATTTTTACATGGCTGTGGCGGCTGCGGGGGGGCAGTGGGGAGGAGTCAAAGATTCAGAAAGAATTCCAATGGATCTTCCCAGACCTCCTGTTGTTTCTTTCTGTGAATTGGGTTGGTGTGTGGGGTGGGGGTGGGTGGGGCTAGAATGCTACATCCTCTTAGATCGGAAGACCTTGGAGCCACCCGGCCCCGTCAATGCGACCAGGACCAAGAATGCCCAGTTGCTGGGCAGAGTGGGCCTTCTCGGCCTCATTCTGCCTGGGTGGTAGCTCCTCTGCACACATGGACCAATGCCTGTGGCTGGGAGGGGAGGCCTGGGAGACTACCCTCAAGGCCCCCTCCTAACCAGGCAGGCGAGAGAGAGTGGCGGAGTCAAGTGCGGGACGGCTGCTGTGGTGCCGGGTGGTAGGTAAGATGGGCTGGGTGGCCCCTGGAGGGCAGGGAAGAGCCAGATGCCATGGAGGCAGGGGCCACGTAACCTCTTCTCCTGTCTCCTCCTTCCTGCTCGAGGCCCTGCTTCGTTCTCTGTGGGCAGGTGGGTCAACACTTTCTCTCCATTTTACGGATAAGCCAGTTGAGGCTCCTAAGGTGAAATCCATACCAGAGGGCCTTGCAGCAGCTCTCGGAAGTGAACCCAGCCCGTCAGCTTGTCTCAGCGCCCAGCGCCCACCTCCTGTCTCTCCCCCATTTGCTCTCAGATCCAGGCCTCTTGGGAGAGAAAGACTGAATCACAACTGAGGCCTGCTGCGGTGACAGCCACACGAGGCCCACATCCTGGGCCTGGGAAAGGACTTTGAGGGCCCGATGCTTTGGAACAGACTTGGGGTGGGGCCTTGGACCCTAACGAAGGAGACCCAGGCTCCCCTGCTCTGGCCATTCACAAATATTTGTCAGCGGTCACTGGCTGCTCTGACCCAAACCAGCTTCTCTCTCTTCTGTGTTTGCTGGCCCCGGGTTTGGTGGCTACCTTCCTCCAGGGGCCAGCTGGCTGCTCACCATGAGACCTGCGGGTTTAGGTTCGGCTGGGCTGGGGATAAACTGCTTCTGCTCCCAGCAGCCAGGCAAGGAAGGCGCACTTGGTCTCACACACACGGAGATGTGACTCCAGGGTTCGGAGACACGCTGGACGTGCAGCTTTGCAGCCCTGCAAGCAAACGAGGGGGATGGGAATCCACCTCCCTGCCTGCTCATTACGCTCTAATCTCTTCGGGGTTAGTTCTCTCTGGTGGCGGTGGGGAGGAATGGCTTAGGAGATAAGATTAATATTCCATTTGTGCTACTGGCAACACCTGCTGTTAGGGAAATAATGCTTTTTTTTTTTTTGAGAATGGAAATTGTCAGTATGCTGTTTCCATCACTCATTTAGTTTATTCTTTCTTCTTTGGGTTCTGAAATCAGATGCCTTGTTTCACTCTACGATTTCTCTCTTTTATTACAAAAAAAATTCTCGGAACACCACAGCTGCATGTTGGGAGGTGGGTGGTGGGAGGATATCTTCAGATTTTGTTTTAAAAAATGATTTTAACAGCAGTCCCAATGCAGACAAACATTTCTCTGTTCATTTTTTATTTCATAATCATTCCCAACTAGATATTCCGAGGGCCGCTAACTTATTATGGTTCCCTCCATGTCAGACACTTGACCACATAATTTGTAGGTCTGCTTAAAGCTTTCTGAAAGCAAAATTCCTAGGGCAAGTGGTTTGCAAACTATGCATGGGTTCATATTTCTTGCCTTCAGGAAAAGTGATGACTGCTTGTTCTGGTGCTCAGGCGCCTCCACTCCTGCCCACCTCCACATGCCCTGCGCGGGGTCCCACCTTCCTTGCCCCAGGCAGGAGGACAAAGCAGGAGCTGAGCTGAGACTCAAGGCTCAGGTGCGGGGGTGGGGGTGGGGGTGGGGGCTGCTGCTGAGCTTAGTGCTGGCAAGGGGGGCCAGAAATAAAGGCTGCTCACCTCACACATCCACCCAGTTTGCACAATGACTATGAAGCTTAATGAGGAAAAGCATAGGGGAGACTGACTTCTCTCTTCAGGGAGCCAACCAAGGGGAACATGACACTGGCTTACCAAAGGGACAAGGATCAGAGCAGCCTACATTAACTGAGAACCTACTATGTACTTGGGGCTGAACTGGATGATGGAAACCCACTGAGTCTGTTCTGCAGGACACTCCTTGTCTGCAGTCTGCTCAGGGCCCAGCTTGGCGGCTCAGAGCTGTGTAGCTCAGGGTGATTCTGCCTCTCCGTGTCTCTGTTCCCAGCTGGGTGGCTGTGAGGGTTACACAAGTGACAGCATGACAGCTCAACAGATGGGAAAACCAAGGTTCAGAGAGGCTGCTTCGTTCCCTTGGGGTTGCCCGCTCGTTAGTGGCAAGCCTGCCTTGAGACTCTGATCTGTATTTCCACGCTAAGGGGCTCCGGACACGCGCCATGACTGGATCAAATGATCAACCTGTCTGAGGTCTCAGAGCCCTCTGGGGTACCGGGGGTGTCGCTCCAAAGCTTTGACAGCTGAATACTGAGTCACCCGGGAATGGCCAGCTATCACCGCCACTGTGGCAGCACAGCACTAGCGAGCCTTCCGACTGCCAGGCTCACTCCCCGCATCGGGTGTCAGGACAGGCCCACAGGGAGGGTACCTGTGGGCCACAGGAACACACCTGCTGCCCCGGACAGTCAGCCCAGCTTTCCACTCTCCCACTCCAGCAGCCCGTGGGACTCTTCTTTCACCCAGAGTCGGGCAGGAAATAATTCAAGGCTGCGGTGTCTGCCAGCCAAGGCAAAAGTCCATGTAAGAAGCTCGGTATTTCCCTGCATGGTTGGACATTCTAGAGACCAGGTGTTCACCTGGCCAAAGGGATGCTCTGGAATGGAAGTGGGAGGGTCTGACCAGTACCTCTGCAACGCTGAAGGTTTTCCCTCCAACTACAGAATGAATGAACCAACAAGTGATGAGAGGAAAGGCTGGGTTGGTTATTGCTTCATCAGTAAAGTGTGTTCTGAGATTCTGCTCTGCCTGGAGCTTAATCAGGTATCAGTGGGCTTGCCCAAGACAACACTGCTGATGGAACACTCCGAGGGAAGCTGGGAGTGGGGGGTGACGTAAGCTATACAGCGGTCCCTAAGGAGTTTTTCCACACCTCTCCTAACCCCATCCAGGCTGCAAGGCCCAGACCTGCCTGGGAGCCTCTTCAGCCCCCAGGAGGCGCCTCCTTCCCTCCAGACTCCCAGGGTGATTATGATCTGACTTCCGTAGTCTTTGCCACCAGACTGACAGCCTTGCGCATTCCTCCCGCATGCTCTTAAAAGCATCTGCTTCCATGGGATGAGGCAGAACCTCCTCCAGATGGCCCTTGGGCTCTGGCAGGAGGTTGGGCATTCATTCATGCCTCAAGTGAGTCCCAAAATATGCCAGGCCCTGGGGACACAGCACTGACACAGACCCAGGGTAGTGCTCTCATGGAGCTTAGAATCCATTGGAAGAGAAAGATGCTAATCCATTAATCACAGAAACCCATATCTGGCTACAGCCAGGGACAAAAGTCACAGAGGAAAGGAAGCAGAGAGAGGCACACAGGGTCTCTCCTAGTCTGGTTTGGGAGCAGGGTCGTATACTTAGTTAGGAGGACCCAGCACCAAAGAAAATGTGGGTCTCTTGTTCGGACACTATTGAGCATTTGAGGACAGCCACAGCAGAGTATTAAAGCAAGCTCGGCCTTCTGCATGTGGGTCCCTGTGTCACTGCACAGAGTGCACACCCATGCAGCCGACCCTGGCCAGAGCACTGCCCGAGGAATGGGACTGGACCTGAGATCGCAGGAATAACAGCATGCCAGCATGCACGAAGCACCAACCATGTGCCAGGCACGGCTTTCATTTAGCCCTAAGAGGGAGAGACCATTGCTAACTCTGTTTTATAGATAGATAGATCAGTGAGGCACAGAACGGGTAAGTACATGCCCGAGGCCACGTAGCTTGCAAGAGGCAGAGCTTGGATTTGAATGAAGTAGTCTGGCTTTAGAATACTGTCCCTAATCACCATGCTTTCTTCCCTCAGGATTCTGAGGCCTGTTCCAGGGTCCCGAGGGCCTGGGGGCAGCCTGCACACCACTGCTGGAATCCGAACTCAGAGGACCCTAGGCCTTGGCCAAAGCCCGAGGGGGAAGGGGCTGTGGGCTGGCAGCACGGACTAGGTCTGCAGAAGCTAAGGCCAAAGGTTGAGCCGAGGCCACTGGGAAGCTGAGGACCGTGGGAGGGGAAAGCCTGGGAGGGCTCTGGGCGGGAGCTCTGCGAGGAGGTTTGGAAATCCGGCCTTCCCGCCTTGGCTCCACAGCGTCTGGGGAAAACCACAGAAGCCACGTGTGGCCCTCGGGTTTCCATGTGTGCTGGGAACAATCCTTTCCTCACCACAGCCTGCCAGTTCCTGTGGCTGGGGCCTGCGCCGCAGGGCTGGGGGAGGGACTGAGTTTTCCGGTGGCCCTCCTCTGGCTTGGCTGCTGCACCCTAGGGGAGGGGAGGAGGGGCTGCAGACCACTGCCACCCTCCTCCAGCTGAGGGCAGCAGCTTTCTTTGGGGTGTTACACGGGGCTCAGTCTCAACTGCTGAAGCATTTCCAAGGCCCTTCTCTCGACCCCAGTGGCAAAGCCAGGGCTCTCAGCCCACCTTGCCCAGCACCAATTCACTGGGTGGCTTTAGCAAACCACTCAGCTCCCTGTGTCTCAGTATTCCCTCCTGCAGAATGGGAATACCAAGTCCCTGCTCAAGGTGTTCCCTAAGGTGGGGTCCCACATGCTCTGCATTCCTGCCTGGGTCACGAGGCTGGTCTGCAGTTACAAGACAATCAAGCCCTGGAGAGCCTTTGGGAACAAAGGCACGTTGTGAATACGGGGCATTATTTTTGTTCCAGGGTGAATCAGGCATTCCAAGAATCCCTGGCCTCCTGTGTTCGGAGGCAGCGTGATGTCATGGGAAGAGCTCGCGGCTGCCCCGGCAGAGTGTTTCCAGGGGAAGGCCCTCGCCCTTCCACCTGGCCCAGCCAAGCCTTGCAGTCTCTGAGGCCCTGCCGGTGGACCCTCAGTGCAGCCTGCTGGCGAGTCCAGGCTACGTGTGCACCCAGGTGCCCTCTCAGAGGCCGGAGGCTCCCAGCCATGGATGCAGGTCAGTCTCAGTGGGGATGCTAGATTTTCCAGCTCTTACTAACTGTGGCTAAATTGCCCCAGGCATGTGAATTAACACCAGGAGGCAAAACCTGGCTAAGCCACCTTTCTGCAGTCTCGAGCTTCGGCCAGCTCCCACCGACTTTTCTAGCAAACCGAGGATGCCCATCTGTGGGTGCAAATTTGTCCCACTATGTGGCCTCCCACAGCCCCTCAATGCCTGGAACAGAGGGTCCTCAACACAAACTACCAGGGGATTTACCAACAGGCAGCATACTGTCGTAGTTCAAAGTACAGACATAGGAGCCAGCCGGCTGGAGTTCAAACCCTGGCTCTGCACGTCTAGCTGAGCAGCATTGGGCAAGTTCCTTAACCTCTCTGGGACTCAGCTTCTTCATCTGTAAAATGGGGACAAACACAGTACCCATCTCATGGGGCTCTCGTGCATTTTAAAGTTGATGTAAATGTTATTTTAGTGTTTGCTTAAAATAATATTACTGCATTGTGAGTTTTCCAAACAATATAGGATAAACACATCAGCTCTTCCGAGGAAGTGGGAAGTGTTAGCACGCCCATAGCACAGGTGGGAAAACTGAAAATCTCCATTGCCCAATACTCACCGCCATCATCCCAAGGGAAACACTGCCCAAGGGGTCCCTTCACGTGCGGGGGCCACCTCCAGTGACTTCCTTTATTCCCAGCCTAAACGCTGGCCACAGCCGCTGGCCACTGGGCCTGAGCCATGCTACCTTTCTTCCTCTGTGTGCTGACTTCAGAGGCCCACGCAGGACAAAGAGGAAGGCGGGGGAGAGGGAGTGCCTGAGAGTTTTAAATCCCAAGTGTGCCCAACTGCCCAACTGCTGAGCCCTTCTGAACTGCGGGGAAGGAAGTGCAGAGAGCAGCCTGAGCTTAGCTAGTGGAGAGCCCCCCTCAGAGAGGGCGCTGACCCACAGTGGAGGGGGCTGCCGGGAATGTGGTGAGCCCCCTGTCCCTGGGGGTGTCCAATCACTGACCAGTAGTCAGCTCTTCAGACGTCCTATCACTAACCTTCCCATTCTGCAATCAGCACCTCCTCCAGGAAGCCCCCCCTGGGTCTCAGAGGTCCTCCCAGGAGCTCTCACCTGGAGAGGCAGCATGAAGCACTCAGTGACAACTTGGGAACCCGGCACAGCCAGGTTCACACCCTGGTTTTGCCCACGTCTAGCTGGGGCGGGCCTGGACGAGCTGCCTGGATGAGCTGCCTGACTTCTCTGCCTCTCAGTTGTTTTATCAATCAATGGACCTCAAGACTGGAAAACAGGTGAGGGGTGGAGCTGAAAGGAGCGAGCCCAAGGCTCCCCTTGCCCACCCCTCCCTTTGCCTTGGCTGGCACTGAGGGACTCCTGGAACGTGAAGGGAAGGTGGCTCCATCACAGGAAGAGCCGGTTCAGCTCTGTGGACAGCAGAGCAGCGCCGAGCGTCCAGGGGAAGTGCTGCTGGCTGCCCACCCTCACCGGTCCACCAGCCATCACATCCTGGCCGCTCTCCTAGGAAGCCTCCCCCTGAACAACTTCATTACGGACGGGTTTGCTCCATCCCTGAAGGGCTGTTTCTCCATCCCGGGAAGGGGAGGCAATGTGGAATGGAGTTAGCTGGAGCAGGGCCTCCCTGGGGCCCTGTTTCTCAGCCGGGACCAGTGGAAGGAATCAGTCCATGGTGAGACGACACGGTGCACAGAGACCGCTCAGCAGCCCCGTGCATGTCACGGGCCCCACCCCGCCCAGCCGTCTCAGGACATGTCTGCCCAGCAGATGGGTTCTTGGGCTGGAACATTCCAAGGCAAAAAAGGCATTGTAGGAGAGTGCCGGCCGTCTTTGCAGTGAACACCGAGCAGCTAAGATTCAGAGGATCTACCCAGGACAGACAGGTGACAAGAACCGGCTCTTCCTGGCTCCCGAATGCTAGGGCCCTGAGCCTTCGAGCAGTGAGTTTAAAAGTCAACCAGAGTCTCTTTCCGACGGTGGAATTACAACAAGTAAAACTGGAAGAAACAGTGGAATTAGAACATCATTTGGCAACCATCACACTAATAATTGTTTCAAGCAAGAGACGTCAATGGCAGCTAGTGGGTGAAAATTTGAGAAAAACAGAATATTGGCACAGTCTCAAAGTAGCTCCCCGCAAGTGATGTCTTAATTACTAAGGGAAATCTCACAACTTTACAGTGCAGAGCCTTGGCAGACGCGGCCCTCACCAAGCCACCACAGTCAACACCCCCCGTCACGGGACACTGAGCAGCGTGGTTCTCCCAGTGGGCTTGCCGGGCAAGGGCACAGCGGTGCCCAGTGCATTCGACCTGAGTCTAATTGTGAGGAAATGCCAGAGAAGCCCGAGTTGTGGGTGCTTCTGCAGAAATAACTGGCTGCTCTTGAAGAAAGTCAATGCCATGAAATGCGAAGACACGGAGACTGTCCCCAGATGAAGAGAAACGGAACCTGTGGTGATGGAATGTGACCCCCAGCCTGGGAACGTGGCAGGGACGCAAGGACTGTGGGGGCGGCGACAGCACGGTATCCATGTTTCTGTCCTGGTTGTGATCACGGAGTTGTGGTGATTAAGAAAAAAAAGAGTCTTCATAAAGAAACAGACGGTGAAGTCTTCAGCAGTAAAAAGGCATCATTTCAGCAACTCTCGAACAGGGTGGAAAAGAATGGATGTGAGAGGACAGGGCCAACGTGGCAGAGACGTTACTATCTGAGGAGTCCCGGGGACGAATATAAGAGAATGCTTTGTATGGCCCTTGCAACTTTTCTGAGAGGCTGAAAATCGGTCAAAAGAAAGTTTCAAAAAATGAGTAGGATTTGGTTAGAAGCGGAGAAATGGAACAGACATTCCAGAAGAAGCACCAGACTCCGTGAAGGCTTGGTGGCAATTCCACTGAAGCCACCGTCTTCTGTACCAGGCAGACCAAATGCCATACGGTAAAATGGACCGCAGAGGGTCCTGCTTCATGAACGGCAGGTCAGGCTGCAGAGACCCTTCACCACCGGAGCAGCCCCGTCGGCGGCGGACACAGAGCTCCCGGTGCACCCGTGTCCTCGAGACCCATAGGAAGTCCATACGGAACCCAGACGTCCGCACACATCTGAAGGGCAGCAGAACTCTGCATCCCGGCGACCCCTGTGGGCCCCGGGCGGACCCCGTGCACCCACCGCCCACCATGCACAGGCCAGCTTGCCTTTCGAGATGAAGCTGGCAGGGGTGAGCTCCCCAAGGCAAGCCCGTTCCCTGGTGGGGGCCTGTGTGACACCCACTAGGAGATGTCAGCCCTCAGTGAACAGGGTGGGGAATGCAGTTTCACACCTGTGGGCGCTGAGGCTGGTCGCAGCCTCGCTTAGCTTTTTCAGACTCGAGAACTTCCGTCACAGTAATGCAGGGTGGGGCAAAAGGAGGGTTACAGTTGTTCCTAAGGAAACGGATACAGTAACGAATAAGTAACAACACAGGAACAACTTGTGTTCTGCGCGTTCACAGCTGTAACCCTACTTTGGCCCACCCTGTATCATCTTGCAAACATCCTTATGGATTTAGAAGACATTTTGTTATTTTCGATGGTATACGATAAAGGAGTTCTTTTAAGTAAAATATGGTTTTTAGATTATGTTATTTGGGAACAAATGGTAAGGTTCACGTTTAATATGATCTTTAATAGCATCCATAATAAAGACAAAATTTAACCTTCCCCCCACTTAATCAAGCGATGCCTTCTCTTTCATTTACTGTAAACGGACTAAGAAAGCAGAAGCGTGATTGTCTACAAAGACATTTCCACGTGACCTGTGACCATCACACTGTGGCTTTGGAAGGAGGCACATGCTAGCGTGTAGGCCGGAGTTTGACCACGGAAGGCAGACGAAAAAACAAAAAGCAAAAACCGATTTCATGCCCCTCTGTTTGGAATGTTGAGTTTTGTGTTTGTTTGCTTTTAAAAATAAAAATCAACGGGCTTGTTCTGTAATTTTCCTGCTTTATTCCTAAATGACGAGACCCGAGAATTTCCAGGGAGCGCTTGCAATGACGTCTGCCCCAGCAGCAGGGCCTGAGCGCGAGGGTCTCGCTCCCTGTGAGCAGAGCTGGGTGCCGGGCGGGCTCGCCTCCCTCCAGCCCGGGGAGCGGGGCTCGGCAGGCCCCGCGGCGGCCCCGCAGTGCTCTGAGCAGACGAATGTCTGCAAATGTGCAGATTTATCACCACTCGTATGTTCCTTGTGAGCCAGCCTTTTAATATCAGGGTTCTTTGATGCTTCCTGCTTTAACCCACTGTCCATTATGGGTAAAAATTAAATATTTGTCTAAGGATAAAAATAATTCCAAACTGCGTAATGGTCAAAACCACCAAAGTGGCTGAGTGATGGGTTGGCCAAGGGGCTGAGTCTTGGCTGCCCTCCGATCAGCTCCAGCCTGACGCTCACTCCCCCCACGTGGGCGGGGTCTACGCCACCTGCTCTGAAGGTAAGGTGAGAAGATTCCCTCAGTGTCTGGGGAGGAGCCCGACTTTGGCCAGCCCAGTCGAAGTTCCAATCAGGACCCTGTCACCTCCTCGCTGTGTGCCCCTGAGCAAGGCTCTTGTTGGTCAGTGCCTCAGTTTCCCATTTAAAAGTGATAATAAGGGGTCTTGCCTAAGGCTCTGGGGGTTAAATGAGGTTCGCCTGGCCAGTGCCTGACACAGAGCAAGGGCTCAGTGAGGAGCTCCGGTTACTGCTGTCCTGGCTTTACTGAGGAAACTCAGCAGTGACAAGTCAGGACCCCAGGCACAGTGCTCCCCTGCCCCCTCCTGGGACCCCCGGGGCCTGAGCCCAGAAGACGCCTCCTCTGGCATCTCTGGGTTCTGTGGCCAGCCCAGCCTCTTCCACCCAGAAAACCCACTGGAGGTCTGGGGGCTGCGCTCCAACCTGCCTGCCCCCTGCTCCCCAAGGGTGTCCATGCCAGTGCCCCACTCAACACATCTTCTCTGGGGTCTCAGCTGCTCAAGTCCCCCTGGGAACTGCCCCAGTCACCCAGCCCGTGGTGAATGCTGTCTGTCTCTAGCATCTTTCTGCAGGGCTAGCAGTCAGTGTCCGCATGTTTGCACCTGTGTCCGAGGCACATTCCTGGAGGGCAGGCGGACCGCCTCTTGTTCTCCTGCCCCTGCCAGGCTCCCTGCAGGAAGCACCGGGCTCCACCGGAAGTGGAAGTGTAGGTTCTTACTGTGGGGTTGGTGGGAAGAGGTTTCTGAGCTGCGGGACAAGGGGGATATTTGGGGGCCTCGGTGCCCAGCAGATTCACTGGCTCTCTGCTCTGGGGGCAGGGGACAGGGAGGGAGGGTGCCAGAGGCACAGGGTCTCTCACACAGCCCAGTGAGCCCATCCCGTCAGGTAGGAAACCAAGGTGG
>PVKM010035756.1:0-15049 GCA_004027735.1 Carollia perspicillata | reverse complement strand
GAAGGAAGGAAGGAAGGAAGGAAGGAAGGAAGGAAGGAAGGAAGGAAGGAAGGAAGGTCTCATAGCCATGGACAACAGTGCGGTGATCGCAGCAGGGAATGAGTGGAGGGAGGTGGAGGGGGGTATGGGGGTATACATGGTGATAGAAAGAAACTTGACTTCAGGTGGTGAGCACACAATACAGTGCACAGAAGATATGTTGAAGAACTGTGCACCTGCAACCTGTATATTTTTGTTAATGAGTGTTACCTCAATAAAGTCAATAAAAAAGAAAAAAAAGATCTTTCCCAAACCCTACAGATTAAACCATATTTTAAGTTCCATAAAAAATAAAAATTAAGAGCTCAGAATGATAATTGCTTTGTAGGAAAATTAATTCTGTGGCTGGCTTGTTATGAGAAATGCAAACCGTCTTAGGTGTCAGCTGTAGGCTGAAGAATCCTATTCCTTTCTTGGGCTTATGGAGCAAAGAAATAATAAAAGCTTCTCCCCTGATCTTATAACCTCCTGAGTTCCATCTCACAGCGAATATGATTCCCAGGCCTGCAAATACTCTTTAAAATCTTGCCTTTCTTAACAGCTTTAATGTTTTCTTTTTTTTAGATATGAGCAATAAAAGTACTATTGTGTAAATGTCCTTAAGATTTGGGCAAATCTGTCACGTGATTCGAAACACCCAGTCTCTAAGGACAGGTGTCTTTTCATATGGTTAAAAGTGCTGAAGCAGTTGCAGGAATGCACAGGGAATAAAGAGGAAAAACAGAATAATAGAGATAAGTCAGAACTGAGAGGAAAAAAATGTTAAGTTTTAAAACACATGACTTTTGTTATGCGGGCAGTTTCAAACTGTGTAATTCGAGCTGGAGTGTTTTTTGACTTTGGTTCTCCCTGGGGGAAAATGCATAGCAGCAAAAAAAAAAGGAAATGCCTGCGGGGCTTGGATACAGAAGATTTCAATTATAGTTCCATTTTTCTAGCCCAGAAACTTGAGCAATAAAAACAAATTGATAACAATAATAGCTACCAGTTATTGAGGCCTAAAGTAAGCCAGACGCTGGTCAAAGTGGTTTATGTGTGTTACTCACTTAATTCTGATATGTGAAGTGTTTAAAAGGATGGGTTCCAGAGCCACGTGGCTGGATGTTACCAGGTCTCTCTTTCAGTTACTAGCTATACAATCCAGAGTAAGTTCCTCTTCTGTATAATCATTATACAGGAGCGGACCCCCAAAATAATGGAATTTATGTATTAAAAATTGCGCATTTATTCTTACATGTTTAAACTTCAGTCACCTTCAAAGTACTCTCCATTTGCTGCAATACACCTATCAAGATGTTTTTTCCACTGCTCAACAGTTTCTGAACTTGTCAATTTTGATGCCTTTTGTTGCTGCTGCCATTTTTCATATTTTACCTCTTCCACTGGGGCAAAATGTTTCCTTTGAGGACTTTTTTTTATCTGGGGAAACAAAATGTATCTGGGGGTAGGATCAGGTGAACAGGGAGGGTGGGACGTGGGGGACATGCCATTTTTGGTCAAAAACTTCTCAACACTCAGCATGAAGTGGGCAGGTGTGCTCGTAAATCACCCATCATAAAATGGTCAAATGCATGGAAAGAGTCTTCCAAAAAATCTCAGCCTCTCACAACAACGCCAGCTGATGCCCTGATACAGATAATTTCCTAGCATACTCACCTGGCAGGGGAAGCCTGTACTACAAGAGGCCCACCCTCTGTAAGACAATTCCAGGGTCCCACCTCCTATAATGACACTTCCTCCTAGTTCGCTTATGAGAATTCACGGGATAATACTAGGGTTAATCATGTTAAACACTATTTGTCTGGCACAAAGTTAGACACAATTAATATTTGCTATTCTTATTCCCATTTACATTGAGGAAACAGAGAAAGAAAATCTGTTTGCTAAAAATGCAGTGATTAATATATAGTGAATGAAGCTATAATATCGGGCACTTTGTAAACATTCCATACATGATCATTATTTTTCATTCTATAATAAACAAAGAAATCACTGTGAAAACACCTCTCCCTTTGGTGGGTTTTACCTAAACTGAACGCAGAGTTCCAAGTATAGGTTTCTAATATAAAGCATTTCAGTCGTTGTCAGTGATCATCTTCCCCTTCTTCTTGTATTCCTGGTCATAAATCCTAAGAACATAGAGAAATTATGCCGAATGAAGGGAGGCCTACATTCTTCAATAATTATTACATTAAAGCACCTTTCCAATAACAATCACATTACCAACCCGTAAAACAAACAGCCCAAATTGGTCCCCACAGGTGGTCACTTTCGGAGTGAATTTCCCACCGTCCAGCTTCTGGCTAACTGGCTGGGCCACCTCAGAAGCCTGACACTGAGCGGAGGACACAGCCATATCCTGGAGACAGATTCCCCTTATCCAAGTGTATCACCAAGACCCATACAGGAAATCAGAATGCTGAAGGTTACCAACAAGGAGAGAGAGCGCACCAAATGGACTGATACTGGATTAGTTGATAGCTGCATTCGCTCCCTACAGACCAATTGGCCTGGGGAACCAGATTATAATTAGAAGGCTACTTGATGAATGCAGAACTAGAACGAAGGCAGATTCTGTCATCTCCAAAGTCATCAGAATTGAAGACTTTATGTTGAGGCCAGATGGCCTTTGTTCTGCAGATAGCCCGTCCCACACATAGTTTAGTTTACCCTTCCTCTGGGGCTAGTTAAAACCCCCTTCCCAAAGGACTCATTCTTTTTTTTTTGTCTCTGTGAATAACTTCAAGCCCGTTACAGTCAAGTCTTTGGGGCCTAGAAACCAATCCATCCTTTCAGGTAATCTGCCTATGTGATCTGATGTTTTATGTGTGTTTCACAATTGAGTTCTCTTACAAGGCAATCTCCTTTCTGAAGGTCAAAGCACATTTTTCTCCCAAATACCAACAATAAAGTGATCACCTAGGCTAGCACAAAATAAATCCTCCATAAACAAAATCCCCTTTCTTAATGTCCCCCTTCCAGAGGTCAACAACAGTTGTACCTTCCTGTGGTAGTTAGAAGTGCTCTTGGGGACACTGGCAAATCTAAGGGTCACTTCCTTCATTCACTCGTTTAACTTTTACTTACTGGGTGTCTATCATGTGCCAAGCACTGAGCAATGCGCTGCGACTCCACAGGATTAGAGGATGCACGTACTCTACTTGCCCAGATCTCAGAGTGATGCAAAAAGAATACTAGTTATTTACTGCAACCCCACCAGAGAAGGTGAAATCACAAACTGGGAAAGGCATCCTTAAGGAAAAAAGAAATACTATTCTTTAAGAAAACTAACAAGCTGCCCTGGCCGGTGTGGCACAGTGGTTGAGTGCTGGCCTGTGAATCAAAATGTCACCAGTTCGATTCCCAGGCAGGGCACATGCCCGGGTTGCAGGCCAGGTCCCCAGTGGGGGGCACATGAGGGGCAACCACGCATTGATGTTCCTCTGTTTCTCTCCCTCTCTTTCTCCCTCTGCCCCTCCCTTAAAAATAAACAAAATATTAAAGATCGCTCTGGATCACTCTGCTACAGAGCGCAGATTGGACGGGGATCGGGAGGAGACTGGGAGACTGGCTCCTCATGAAGATGAAGAGAAAGAGACAAGACTACAAAAATATATGTTCATTAACAAGCAATAGTAAGGTAAAATTGGCCCACTGTGCACTCGTCAGCAATAAAAAGGAACAGGCTTTACTCAATAATGAGACAGGAATCTAGGGGAAGTCCAGGGGCACAGCGCAGGAAAGTGCTGAATTCACCTGACCAGGAGGAGCTGCAAGGGGAATTTCTGGGGGCGAAATCTGAATCGTGCTATTGGTTACACAGGCATTCAATCTGGACAAAATTCATCAAAATATATCTTTAAATGATTAAATTTTATCATATGTAATGCATATCTCAATAAGGTTAATTTTTATCTAGAAATTACTACAGTGTAGTTATTAAGTGCATGGATTTTTGGAATCATGCAGACATGGGTTTGAATCCTAGGTCTACCATTGGTAATTGTGTTACTCTAGGAAAGTTGATAAAATGGGAAGGGAAGATGGCTGTTTTGAGGATCAAATCTCCCAGTTTAGCAGACTGCCAAATACAAAGGCAGGAGGCTTAGTCTTTCAATTTCACTCCTTGATCCAGTGCGAGCATTAGGTCAACAAACATTTCTTGAGTGCACTCTATCATTAGACATGTGCTAGGCCCTACAGATATTCTCATTTGATCCCAATGAAAACTCTCAGAGATGCTCATTGTTCCTACAGCTTTAAAACATAGAAATCTCCTAGGAAATGGTCACTTGGCCAAGGCCTTTCCCAGAGTAAACATGGAGCCCAACATTCTCACAGTGATAAGAGAACATCACCTTAGACCCTCCCTCAGTGACCTGGGAGGAACCTGAGGATCCTCACAGGGAATTTTCCAAGAGGTAGAACATAAACACAGGTGCTATGAGAGATGATCCTAAGTGGCACACAGTTGGGCACTTATTATTTTGCTTTTACTATATTCATTGGTAAGGTTACTGTCTTAGATCATTGGGTCTGCTATAACAAAATACCACAGACTGGGAAACTTATCAACAACAGAAATGTATTTCTCACAGCTCTGGAGGCTGGGATTTTAAGATTAGAGTAGCAGCACGGTCAGAGGAGGGCCCACTTTTGGGTTTCAGGCTTCTCGATGTGTCCTTAGGTGGAGGAAAGGGACAAGGGAGCTCTCTGGGTTGTTAATCTCACTTAAGAGGGCTTCGCCCTCACTACCTAATCACTTCCCAAAGGCCCCACTCCTAACACCATCACACTAGGCTTCAGGGTCTCAACACATGACTTTGGGGGGATGCAAGCTTTCAGACTGTAACCGCCGCCTTCCATTTATAGTGATAAATTATATTTCCTTTACAAATAAGCTTAAGTCTTCTAAGTGAGTCAAATTAAAACTGTGAAGCAATTGATAGTATGGGCACCACTTGGACCTATCAAAATGGTCAAAAGAAGTTAGAAATGACCAAAGATTGAGAAGGGCTGAATCAGCCCATGCAGAGAAGTGCTAAGGCCCCGAGATGCCTGGGCAGCAATCCAGGGAGGCAAAAGGGTACATACAGGCTGGGCTTTGGTGACTGTAGACAGCCTAAGAAGTGGGTTTATGCTCAGGTCATTATGACTTCCCATTTGAGTGGCTTCAAGACACCTATTGACAAAGCCTGGTCCCTGAAGATGGAGAAAAGATGGGTAAGGGACAGGGACAGGGACATGTGGGGAGGGAAAGGGGGCCAGACAGGAAGGGAGCTGGAGTGGATGGCACAGACAGGGTGTTTTCAGAGCCAGTCCAGGCACCAGTGCTATTATTTTTCTACTTCAGCTATGACAGCTTTTTGAAAAAAGCCAAAACAGCTGAAAGCTTTTCTTAGACTCCCTTTTCCTCTATGAACTAGGGAAAATCCAGCTGTAAAAGGCCCTTTCAAGAAAAAAAAAAAAAGAATTGAAATAATGAATCTCCTTGTACTTATGACTTCACTCTGTCACTGTCACAGTTGGCTTTTGGAGATGAGGCAAGAGACAACAGAGTAATTGTTTCTAGAAAAAGACAGTGGTGCTCTGCATATTTAAATCCACTGCCGCTTACACCAGGTGTTGTGTTTCCTAAGCAAAATTTTGCAGAGCAGCTGGATGGCACATGTGATATATTCTTGTAAGCCACGACTGTTGTTTTGTTTTGCTTCCCTGGTCTCATATCCAAACTAAACTTTAGGGGATTTTAAAAATGGTTATGAAATTTACTCCTGCTTCTCTCAGAGGTCCTAGCATATTCTAGCTTAAGATTTGGTCAAATTAAACTTGAATTAAAACCCCTAAATTCTGCTTTGATGCCCATACCACTATGACCCCTCCCTCCCAAACACATACCATCTGTGCCCGGGTTCTGGAAAGCTTCTATCTTCACCTACAGAGGGAGCAGGAGGCGGGGAAGTTAAAAGCCTGCTTAGGCCCACAAATCAGTCTGCAGGACGGAAGGGCAGGAGAGTAGGGATAAGACAGTGAGAGGTAGCCAGACTTCAGTGTCAAAGGAAGATATAATCTGGGAGAGAGAAGCAACCAACCCACATCTTACGTGTGGAAACTTTGGGGGATGAAGAAAGGGATTGTAAACCCAGGACCTGTAAATTCACATGAGCTCGTTATGGAGAATGCTTAGTTCAAAATGGATACTGAATGGTTTGCTGATTGAATCAATAAACACAAGAATGATTGCCTAAGCTAGAGGGGCCATGGCAGGCTCAAGAGAGGGAGGATAGGGAGCTGAATACTCCCATCCTCTCCTCCCCCCATAGGCTTATTCTTATGCTTCTCCATCCTCAGTCAAATGTGGGTTGAAGGATAGAGGGCACACCAGGTATCTCAGAACCCCATTGTCCACACCTGTGTATTCTGTCAATATGAGGCATGGCTTCCTTCTTCCTGTATTTTACAATAAAGACCATATAATCTCCAAGGTCTTTCTAAGATAAAAGAAGCTGAAATTCACTGAGGGGAAGAGAGGTGAGAAAATATATAATAACTTCCAAAAGAATTAGTAAGAATGCCCTGAGTGTTAGTCTGATTATTGTCCTAGATACCATTTACAGTTTCAGGGAGCATTTACTGAGATGCTACTACCCACCTCATGGTTGATGTAGCAGGGATTCCTGGTCCTGAACTGTTGTGTGTCAGACAGACAGAACTGGGTGAAGAACCAGGAAATGTGAATCTGAGCCCTGGCTCAGACACTCAGTGACTTTGGGAATGAGCGTTGCAAGCAAAGAATAACTTGTACACCATCCCTGAGAGACAGAAAACAGCACACGAACTCAAGAAACTGTAAACAGCATGGCATTTGGTTATAATGTCAAGCAGGGATGGCAAGATCTTAGGCTAATACTTAGTAAGTGCTCAATAAATATTTGTGGAATGAATGAATGAGAAGTAGGCAGAAATAGATCACAGAGAAGCTTGGAGTCATTCTATAGCAAGAAACTTGGATTTGTCTTGTGGACAACTGAGAATCACCAACATGAGAGGACTTTACTCAGCCTTTGGTTATAGCTAGGTGTCATAATGTATGGAAAATTAATTTAGGGGGATAAGAGATGATGCAAAAAGACCAGTTAAGAAGCAAAGGTCCTACGAACGGAGAAGAGCAAAGGAGTTGGAGAAATCAGAGTTAAAACATACAGCACTCGGCTAGTGATTAGATGAAGGGAATAAGTAGAAGAAAACTTGAATCACGGGTATTAGGGCAACAAAGTTCTTGACAGTAACACCAACTTATATAGAAAGAACATGAAGAACAAGTGAAAAGGGAAAGTGATAAGTTTGGCTTTGAACACACTGAGCGGAACATCCAGGTGGAAATAAACCATTTAAATTAACAAACGTTAAAATAACCAACAATAAAAATTAAATAAACACTTACCAAGCCTTTCCCTTGGGGCAAGAGCTGTTCTAAGCCCCCTACGTATGTGAACACATGTAATCCTCACAACTACCCCATGAGATGTATATACTATTACTAATGTCATTTTTTAGAGAAGATAAATAAGGTACAGAGCTAAGAAACTTCCCTAAGTCCCCAGGCTGTTAAATGGCAGAGTCAGACTCAAACCCAGACCGTCCGGCTCCAAATCCCACTCTCCCAACCTCTGGGCAAATGGATATGTATTTTCTGTTTAGTGAGGGCCTAGAGTTTTCACCTTCTGGTAAAAACAGGACTCAAGAAATAATCAAATTAAAGTAATAATTTAATGTTTTCAAACACACAAAATGCAAGAATTTTAACCATCATATCATAAATGCTATTATTGTTGGTGACTCAGCACATTTAAATCTCAACCCATATTTAGGAACACTGGACATATGTCATTTTTTTTAAATAGGAAAAAAGATATAATTGGTCTTTATATGTATTATAAATATTACAGAACATGTTAAAATATATTTCAATATAATCTTTAATAATATAGCTTTTAAAATTGATTTTTAACTAAAAATTATTTTTCTACTTTCCAGTTACTTTGCAAAAATAATACAATTTTTTTTTAATTCCTGAGAGGGTTCGTAAGATTAAATTCGACTGTGAAATGGATTTGAGTTTAAAGAGGTCAGGAACTACTGCTTGGCTCCAAGGTATAATTTCCGCCACTTTAGGACATTTTTTATAACCAAGAGACTTCCATGAACAACTAAGGTAAGAAAAAAGTCTGAACTCTTTTCCACACAGGGGTTGTGGTGGAGCGTTTAGCTTTGACTTGGCCCTGTGCTGCGTGACTGGGCATTACAGGGACAAAGCTCATGGCTTCATGGACCTGCTCAGCTGATGAGCTACTCTGTTACAAGCTCAATGCTATTTTCATTTGAGTTTAATCCTTCGTAGATCAAGACATAGCCCTCTTTGAAGACAGGTTTAATAGAATGACCATGTGACAAACATTCTCAGAAATGAGCATTTTTACCTCCTTCCCTGGTTATCGAAGATTCTAGAACATACTATAACCTCAACAGCAGCCAAAAGAAGGTCTTTTCTCTTGACCTTTGACTGACCCTTTCTTTCACTTCCATGAACTTTCTCCCTCTTTCTGACTATAGCATAGGTTTGTCCCCATGAGATTCAGTCTTCAGTGGAAAGCTGAATTCAGACAGCTAAGTGAATATCTGGAGAGCTCACTCCTGACTGTTGAACACTTGACGTATGGTATAGTGACTGAAAAACACATTGTACTTGATTTGCATTTTCTTTAATTTTTTTAAAAAATGTTATTTACTCATTTTTAGAGAGAAGCAAAGGGAAAAAGAAAGAAAGAAGCATCAATGTGTGGCTGCCCCTCATGCATCCCCCACTGGGAACCTGGCCTGCAACCCAGGCATGTGCCCTGACTGGGAACTGAACCATGACCCTTTGGTAAACAGGCCCACACTCAATCCATTGAGCTACCCCAGCCAGGGCAATTTGCATTTTCTTATACTTAACTTTAAAACTTACACCAAATTTAGTTATTGATAAAATTCTTGCATGTTTGAAACAACTTGAGTATGTAAACCTACTTTTTCAACTGTGAATTTTCTGAACTCGGAATGCACATCAAGTATTTCCAATGACAATTTAGTCTCCAAAGTAAGATATGCTGTGTTAAATATACACCAGGTTTTGAAGACTTAGTACAAAAAAGAATGTAAAATGTGTCAATAATTTTTATGTCAATTACATGTTGAAATGATGTTTGCAATATGAGCTGAATAATATGTATTATGAAAAATAATTTCACATTTCTCTTACCTTTTTAATGTGGCCATTAGAACATTTTAAATTATATGAGTATGTGTGGCTCATATTATTTCTATCAGCAGGTGCTTATCTACGTCCTGGGCAATGGTGTCAGAGAGGATTGGCTTCCCCCCTCAGCGGTCTGTATGATGTTAAGCAAGCTATTTAACTT
This sequence comes from Carollia perspicillata, assembly GCA_004027735.1. Lineage (NCBI taxonomy): Eukaryota > Metazoa > Chordata > Mammalia > Chiroptera > Phyllostomidae > Carollia > Carollia perspicillata. The sequence goes on along the minus strand of PVKM010035756.1, from coordinate 5,549 downwards.
TTCTAAGTCTCTGTTTACTCATCTGTAAACTGAGGAAATTTTTCTATCTTCTGAACAGACGGGTAGTAAATTTTATACAAAACAGTGAACAAAAAGCTTACCACAGTTCATGGCTCATAGTTAAATATTCTTTAAGTGTTCACTTTTATTATTGCTGTTATCATTATTCTCTAACAATCTCACACATGGTTACCAAAAGAGTACATCAAAAAGTGTTAGTTGCCTGTAGGTTGATTAGTATCTCATGACCAGATACAGTAGCCTCATTTTCCAAAATAAAAATAGGAACTTGAGGCCAGACATAGGAGTTTTCTCATATTTGTAAATTTATTTTCATAAAAAACACTTTTTATAATTGATGAAAAATTTTTATTTAAAACAATGAAATTACTTGAAACTCAACTCTCCTGGAAAATCCAGAGCATGAGTTTTACTCCCCAAAAATACTCGTGAACAATATCTTAAAGAACTCAAACTCAGCAATTCTTCATTTAGATTTAATTTTGAAAGTTAAAGTTTTGTTTATAACTACTGTTTTACAGGGGACAATATTAAAAAGACTAAATAAGTAGTATGAATACACTTAAGGACTTCTGCTCCCATGAAACGGAGAAGTACTTTCCCTTATTCTCCCTACTACGTACAACTAAAATCCCTGGACCTTACACATAAAACAAACACACAAGTCTGAAAGGTGGAAAGAGGGCAGACCACAAGTGACTGAGAGACCTAAGGAACAACATGGTGGTGAATTCCCTGGATTTTCTTATTGCCTCTTATATCCTGGACTTGGAGTTGGAGAAACTATGCTTATGGTATCCAGTGGATGCAAAGCACATCTCAAAACGCCTTCTTTTTCTAGCCAAAGAGCAAAAATATTTTGTAAAAAAACATGTATAGCAAGACAGAAAACTGTTCAACAATAATAACTCTACTCTTGCCAGACACCACAGGAAAAAAAAAATTGAAATCACCCACCCATGCCACCAAAACGCCAGCAGGAAGTCTGGGCTTTAACCTGCAGTAAAGGGGCACCTTTCCCCCTCCCCACTGGTATCAGAGGAGGTCTAGTAGAGATTCAAGGCTTTTACTACTGTCTATCAGTAATAAGACCCCTGCAATCCCTGTAGTATCAGTGGAAATGACATTGAAAGCTGGAATTCCCACCCATGTCCAGCACTAAAGCGTGAGCCCTCTTGTTTCAGGTGTCAATGGGGACTGAGTGGGAAACCTCAACTTCTACCCTCACTGGGCACTAATGAAGAGGTGACTTCTCCTCCCTACAGCCAGAGTGGTATCAGAGGAAGTCATATAAAACAGAAAGTCATTGTCTGCAGATGACATGATAGTGTACATAGAAAATCCTATAGACTCTGCCCAAAAACTGCTCAACCTAATAAATGAATTTGGCAAAACAGCAGGATACAAAGTCAATATCCAGAAATCAAAGGCATTTTTGTATTCCAACAATAAAACAGCAGAAGCAGAAATCAAGAAAAAAAATCCCATTTGATATAGCAAAAAGTAAAATAAAATACCTAGGAATAAACCTAACCAAGGAGATAAAAGACCTGTATGCAGAAAACTACACAACACTGAAGAAAGAAATCAAGGAAGACACAAATGGAAACATATACTGTGTTCATGGATTGGAAGAATTAACATCACCAGAATGTCCATATTACCCAAAACAATTTACAGATTCAATGCAATACCTATCAAAGTACCAATGGCATATTTCCCAGACATAGAACAAACACTTCAAAAAATTTATATGGAACCATAAATGACCCCAAATAGCTGCTGCAATTTTGAGAAAAAAGAGCAAAGTAGGAGGGATCACAATACCTGATACCAAACTGTATTACAAGGCCAATGTAATCAAAACAGCCTGGTCCTGGCATAAAAACAGACAAATGGACCAGTGGAATAGAACGGAGAGCCCAGAAATAAACCTAAGTCTCTATGGTCAATTAATATTCGACAAGGGGGGCAGCAACATAAAATGGAGTAAAAATAGCCTCTTCAACAAATGGTGTTAGGAGAACTGGACAGCTATGTGCAAAAAAATGAAACTCAAGCACCAACTTACACCATACACAAAAATAAATTCAAGGTGGATAAAAGGTGTAAACATAAGCCATGACACCATTAAAGTCCTAGAGGAGAACATAGGCAGGAAAATCTCAGATATTTCACGCAGCAACATTTTTACTGATATGTCCCCTAGAGCAAGGGACATAAAGGAAAGAATAAACAAATGGGATCTCATCAAAATAAAAAGCTTCTGCATGGCTAAAGAAAACAGTATTAAAATAAAAAGAGAACCAATTATATTGGAAAACATATTTGCCTATGATACCTCAGACAAGGGTTTAATCTCTAAAATATATGAAGAACTTACACAAATCCACTCTAAGAAGACAAGCATCCCAATTACAAAATGGGCAAAGGACTTGAACAGACACTTCTCCAGGAGGACATACAGAGGGCCCAGAGACATGAAAAGATGTTCAGCATCACTGGCCATCAGAGAGATGCAAATTAAAACCACAATGAGATACCACTTCACAGCAGTCAGAATGGCCATCATAAACAAAGCAACAAACAAGTGTTGGAGAGGTTGTGAAGAAACGGGAACTCTAGTTCACTGTTGGTGGGATTGCAGACTGGTACAACCACTATGGATAACACTATGAAATTTTCTCAGAAAACTAAAAATGGATCTGCCTTTTGACCCAGCAATTCCACTGCTAGGATTATATACTAAGAACCCTGAAACACCAATCCAAAAGAACCTATGTACCCCAATGTTCATAGCAGCACAATTTAAAATAGCCAAGTGCTGGAAGAAAGGTGCCCATCAGTAACTGAATGGATCAAAAAGCTATGGTACATTTACACAATGGAATTCTATGCAGCAGAAAGAAAGAAGGAGCCCCTACCCTTTGCAACAGCATGGATGGAACCGGAAAGCACTATGCTAAGCAAAATAAGCCAGGTAGTGAAAGACAAATACCACATGATCTCACCTTTAACAGGAACCTAAACAAAAAAACAATCAAACAAGAAAAATATAACCAAAGACACTGAAATACAGAACAGGCTGACAGTGTCCAGAGGGGAGAGGGGAGGAAATTTCAGGGGAATTTCTGGGGAAAAGGGGAAGGGTTTACAGGAACAAGTATAAAAGACACAAGGACAAAAACTAGGGGGGGTGGAAATGGGAGGGAGGGGGAGGGCTGGGTGGGTGGGCTGGGATGGGAGTAAAAGTCAGAAAACTGTACTTGAACAATAATTAAAATAAATTAATTAATTTTATTCAATTAAAAAAAAAAAGCTTACCTAAGATCCACAGTCATATAACATAATACCCCAAATGTCCAGGTTTCAATAGAAAGATCACTTATCATTGTAAGAACCAGGAAAATCTCAACTTGAATTTAAAACAACAATTAATAGATGTCGACAACAAAATTTCAGAGATAATCAGAACTCTCCGACAAATTTTTTTAAAGATTTTATTTATTTATTTTTAGAGAGAGGGGAAGGGAGGGAGAAAGAGAGAGAGAAACATCAATTTGTGGTTGCCTCTCACGCGGCCCCCACTGGGGACCTGGCCTGCAACCCAGGCATGTGCCCTGACTGGGAATCGAACTGGCAACCCTTTGGTTTGCAACCTGTGCTCAATCCACTGAGCTACACCACCCAGGGCAGAATTCTCTCACAAATATTTTTAAACAACTATCATAAAAATGCTTCAATGGAAAATTATGAACATATTCGAAAAAAATGAAAAATTAGAAAGGCTCAGAAAAGAAAAAGAGAAATTAAAGAAGAAGCAACTGGAAATGTTAGAACTGAAAAATACAATAACCAAGATTTAAAAAATAAAAATAGTGAATGGGCTCAACAGCAGAATGAAGGGGACAAAAGAAAAAAAAACAGTAAACTTGAAGACAGACCAGCAGAAATTACCCTATCTGAACAACAGAAAAAAAGTAGACTGCAAAAAATGAACAAAGTAACAAGGACTCATGGCCTATAACAAAAATTTAATATTAATGTAATTGGAGTCCCAGAAGAAGAGAAGAATGAAAGTCGGGCTGAAAACTATTTGACAAAATAATGAATTTCCCATGTTTGGCAATAAACAAACCTAGAGATTCAAGAAGGTCAATGAATTTTCAAACAGGATGAACTCAGAAAAATCCATGTCAAGACATATCATACTCAAACTTCTGAAAACTAAAGACAAAGTAAAAATCTTGAAAACAAAAAGAAAGGAACAATACCTTAGGGCAAAAATAATTCTAATGACAGCAGATTTCTCAGCAGATACTGTGGAGAAGAGAAAGAAAGGGCCCAACATTTTTCAAACACTAAAGGGTAATAGCTGTCAACCTAGAATTCTATATCCAGTGAAAATATTCTTCAGAAAAGAAGGAAAATTTTAGCCATTCTCAGATGAAGAATTTGTTCCCATCAGACATACCCTAGAAGAATGGCTAAAGAAAGTTCTCTAAATTGAAATGAAATAATAAAAGAAGTAATCTTGAGAGAGAGAAAGAAAGACAAAAAGAGTAAAAACATCAATAACTACAATTACATTTTTTTCTTCTCTTGCATTTTCTAAGTTGTTTGACAACTAAAACAAAACTGATAGCACCGTAAGATGGAGTGCTAAATGTATATAGATGGATTACTTAGCACATATGAATAAGTGAGTCAAAAGGAGAGAAAAGGAAGTAAGATTTCTGTAATTCATCTGAACTGGTGAAATATCAATACCAGTAGACTGTGAAGAGTTTTGTATAAGTAATGTAATGCCCAGAGCAAAAAATGGATACAAAGCATTACACTTAAAAACACTAAGAGTGGGGAAATGCATTTTTTTAACTTGCAGCTGAGATAGAGGCATAGGTAGAAACACTGTGCCTCCTCCCACAACCAAAAGAAGGACAACAAAAAATTTAAAACTTAAAACAAAAACAGAACTGAGAGAAAATCAAAATGTATGGAAGTCCAACTATCAAGGAGTTAAACAAGAAACATTCATCCAGACTGGAAGGAAGGGCAGAGATGGGCAACCAGGGTGGAGAGGGCATGTGGCAAGGGGGCAGCTGGAGGACCAGGGTGGTCAAGACAGCAGCTCATAGACCAGATGAGGTAGTAGCTGGTGGAGCAGGCAGTCTTGCATTTGCATGTGGATAAACTGGAAGGAACTGGGGAGTGAGACAGACCAAGGAACCCAGGGTTCCAATGCAGAGAAATATAGCCTCAAAACCTCTGACTGAAAAAACCTGTGGGGGTTGCAGCAGTAGGAGAGACTCCCAGCCTCACAGGAGAGTTTGTTGGAGAGAGCCACAGGGTCCAACCACATACATAAACCCACCCACCCAGGAATGGGCACCAGAAGGGCCCAATTTGCTTGGGGGTAGTGGAGGAGGTAACTGAAAGCCTGCCGAGAGCTCAGAAAGAAGGATTATGCCCCCTTGGGCCCCTCCCCCACATATAGTGCCACAACGAAGAGACTCGGGTTGCCCCGC
>PVKM010035755.1:0-15049 GCA_004027735.1 Carollia perspicillata | reverse complement strand
TTAATTTTAATTGTTGTTCAAGTACTGTTTTCTTTTACTCCCATCCCAGCCCAGCCCCCCAGCCCTCCCAGATTTTAATGTCTTAATCCCAAAAACCTGCGAATAAGTTATATAGCCTGAAAAAGGTGACTTGCAGATATGATTAAATTAAGGATTTTGAGATGAGAAGATTCTCCTGGATTATTTTTGTGTGTCCAATGTGATCACAGGGGGTCTTGTGAGAAGCAGGGAAGAGTCCGTCAGAGAAAGAGAGATGACGGCAGAAAAAGGGGCTGGAGTGAGGCAGGGCCAGAAGCCGAGGAATGCTGGCAGAGTCCAGAAGGCAGAAAAGGGGGAAAACGGGTGCACCCCTGGAACCTGCAGAAGGGTCTCGGCCCAGCTGACACTAGGATTTTTGCCCACTGAGACTGATTATGAATTCTGACCTCTGGAACAGCAGCAATAGAAAATGAGTAAGAATACTGTGAAGAAGTCATAGACACAGAAAACTTTAAAATATGAACAGATTTGAAGGAAGAAAGTGTTTCAAGGTCTTAGCAGTAATCTACTACAAGATAGTAAATTCTACAATGCATACAGCAATGAAAGAACAAGAAATACTTCTGTAAGGCCTCCAAAAATTGCTTAGATTTTCCTGTGCCCAGTAAAATATTTAATAGTAATTAATAATAATAGTAATAAAACTAATAACATCATCAAGGAGCTCTTTCTGAATGCTTACAGTGCTCCAGACCCTGTACTGAGCCTTTATATGTATTTTTTTATTACATATAACCTTCTCAGTAACCATACGAGATGGAATTCCTTATACATCCACAGACTACAGAGAGAGGGAAGGGGGCTTAAAAAGTAATTTGATCAAATTTATGTGGCTAAGATGGAACATTTCCTTGTGCTGAATCCAAATATGTCTTGTGTTTTTTTACAACCACTCTACTACAGAGCTTCGTGTAACTTCTTTGAGTCTAAGTTTCTTGCCTAGATGCTTCAGAGAGCAGATGGCTTGCTCTGCAAGAAAATAAGGCAATTTAAAAAAGCAAATATAGTACTCTACATTTATGTTTTTGTACAAGGTCACACAGAGAGTCAAATTTAAAGAGAAAATGGAAATTTTAGTTGACAAGTGATCAAAGCCTTTTTTGGTTTGAACATTCATTAACAGTTTTAATAAAAAATAAAAGTCTTCTCTCCTGCCTTGGTAAGCAAATCATTTTGAAAGGAGAACATCATATCTGCTTGATGAATCTGCTTACAAGGATTCATGGCCACAATTCTAATTCCGAATTACAGTAGTGTTATAGAAGAGGCAGAATGACAGGCTAAAAATGCCAAGATCTTAGGAAATACACTGTAAATTGATACTAGTAATTTTTATAAACTACACTGAAGCATTATTTTACTGTTGCATAAAGAATCTTCTGAATATAAGCTATAGTACAAAACCAGAAGAACGCTTAGTAGACCTTGGAAGCCTCAAACATATGGCTAATTTTCACTGAAGATTTCTGCCAAGCACTAGGGATGTACAAGGCAAGGTGGTTAAAAGCCAGGAAAGCCACTCCTGGGGAATATTAGTGATTGGAAGGAACCACAAGAGGGAGCTTTCAGGTGCTCATAAGGTATGACATACGTACACTGGGCTGTCAGAAGAGGACTGGTCCCCTAAACATGTTTAGGGCTGACTGTGACAGAAACGCAAGAGGGAAAGTGGAAACACTCAAGGCCCTTGTTTTAATGCTCAGGACTGAAAATGGTGTACTACACTATCTTTCACTTCTGCCTCATTCCATTTGGCTAAAGTAACATGATTATACCTTAAGTCGACAGGAAGGTAAATATGTACAACTGCAAATCACATAGAAAGTGGACACAGGAAGGGGAAATGAACTGGGGCCAGGCCTACCACACGGACTCTGGTTCAATTCTGTCACCGATAAGGAGGCCTAGATGGAAAATAAAGCCTACGCCAATACGGCTATGGAAATAGGGATTCTTCTGCGAACTTGTGCTAACAAAAAAGTTCATTTTCACAACGCTATCTATTATATAAAGGGGGAGTTACTCGATTTATATGTAATATATTATTGTAAAAAATCGGCAACATTTATTTTTAATCAGTAATTAACATACAGACTGGATTCACGCAGCTGCAAATTCTCTGCCTTGCAATCCCATGTAAGTATATTCACACCTGACACAGTCTCCCAAGTTAGTTTGTAAAATTACAATCAGAATTAGCTATAAAAAATCTTTATGGGGGACTTCTGGTCAAGATGGAGACATAGGTAGACACACTTTGCCTCCTTGCGCAACCACAGAGAGAAGTACAACTATATCTCAAAACAAATAGCAACCAGAACTGTCAGAAAATCAAGCTGTATGAAAGTCTGACAACCAAGGATTTAAAGAAGCCACATTCTTCCAGACCACTGCCTTTACTAAGACAGTGAATCAAAGCAACTCTGCCTAATATACAGAAACAAACACAGGGAGGCTGCCAAATTGAGAAGACAAAGAAATATGGCCCAAATGAAAAACCAGAACAAAACCCCAGAAAAAGAACTAAAAGAAACAGAGACAACCAATCTACCAGATGCAGTGTTCAAAACACTGTTGATCGGGATGCTCAAAGAACTCACTGAGAAGTATAGCAAAAATATAAGGGAAGAAATGAAGTTTTCACTAAGTGAAATAAAGAAAAATCTACAGGGAATCAACAGTGGAGAGGATGAAGCTGAGAATCAAATCAATGATTTGGAACACAAGGAAGAAAAAAAACATTCAATCAGAACAGCAACAAGAAAAAAGAATCCAAAAAAATGAGGATGGGTACAACTTCAAACATACCAATATTTAAATCATAGAGGTGCCAGAAGGACAGGAGAAAACACAAGAAATTGAAAACTTATTTGAAAAAATAATGAAAGAAAACTTCCCTAATTTGGTGAAATAAATAGACATACAAGTCCAGGAAGCACAGAGTCCCAAACAAGTTGGACCCAAAGAGGACTACACCAAGACACATCATAGTTAAAATGCCAAAGGTTAAGGATAAAGAGAAAAGCATAGCATTACCTACAAAGGAGTTCCAATAAGACTGTCGGATGATTTCTCAAAAGACACCGTGCAGGCAAGAAACAACTGGCAAGACGTATTGAAAGTGATAAAAGCAAGGACCTACAACCTAGATTACTCTATCCAGCAAAGCTACCATTTAGAACAAAAGGACAGATAAAGTGCTTCCTGGACAAGGTAAAGCTAAAGGAATTCATCATCACCAAGCCATTATTACATGAAATGTTAAAGGGACTTATTTAAGAAAAAGAAGATGATCAAAACCATGATCACTAAAAAGACAACAAATTTGCAACTATTAGCAAATGCACAACTATCAACAACTAAATTAAAAAAAAACCCAAAAAAAACCCACAAACTAATCAAACAACCAGAACAGGAACAGAATCATAGATATGGAGATCATTTAGAGGGTTATCAGCTGGGAGGGGGAAGAGAAAGAATGGGGGGAAAAGGTGCAAGGATTAAGAAGCATAATTGACAGATACAAAATAGACAGAGGTATGTCAAGAATAACATAGGAAATGGAGAAGCCTAGAACTTATATGCATGATCCATGGACATGAACTGGGGGGCAGATTGCTGGAGGGAAAGGAGTATCAGGCAGAGGGGGGCAAAGGGGGAAAATTGGTACAAATGTAATAGCATAATCAATAAAATATAATAAAAAAATCTTTATGGGATTCAGACATACTGTCTGTAAGTTGATAAAATAAATGAAAACAAATTATACTCGCATCTTAACAAGAACTGTGTCCCTAAATTAACTATTAGGCTTAAGATCAAGAATAACAAATAGCAATTTCCTCCATAAAGAGGAAATAAATACTTTACACTTCTTTTTAAGTATATGTATTCAAAAAGAAGAAAAAATTTTGCTTCTATTCCCAATTAGTTAAAATATAACTTAAGAAACTGACTTTTTAACTCTCAAATTACTACACTACTCCAACTTCTAACACATAACTTTGAAAACATAGATGAGATGGACAAATTCTTTAAAAGACAAACATTGCCAAAGCTTACTCAAGAAGAAACAGATAACCAGAACGGCACTATATTGATTAAACTTGAATTTAATTTGTAGTAAAAAATGTTTCCATAAAAAAGGGAAAACAAACCAAAGAAATGAAGTCACTCCAGAGTCTCATAGCTTCAGTGAATAGCTATAGGATAGCTTCATATAGGGTTAGTGAATTCTAACACACATTTAAGGAAAAGAATTTAAACCCATTCTGTATACTCTTACAGGAAATTTAGGAAGAGACATGCTTCCCAACTCCTTCTGTAAGGCTAGTATTACCCTGATACAAAACCAAATAAAGACATTACAAGAAGGAAAAAAAAACCTACAGACCAGTATCTCTCATTCAGCAAAAATCCTTAACAAAATATTAACTAATGAAATCCAGCAACATACAAAAAGTATAACACATTCCACTAAAGTGGGGTTCAGCCCAAAAATGCAAGGCTAGCTCAACATTAAAAAATCAACCCGTGTAACTTACCACTTTAGTAGAGTAAATAAACAACACTATATGATCAATTGAGACAGAAATAGCTTCTAAGAAAACTTAGCATCCATTTGTGATAAGAATGGTGAGCAAACGAGGAACAGAAGTAACTTAACCTAATAAAGGGTATCTACATAAAACCTATAGTTAAAATCATAATTAATGGTGAGACTAAATGCTTCCCCACCAAGACCTGGGACAAGGCAACAATGTCCTCTGGCACCACTTTAATCCACTATCATATCAGAAGTTCTAGTTAGTGCAAGAAGAAAAGAAAAAAAGGCATACAGATTGGAAAGAAAGAAAACTGTCTTACTTTCAGACAACATGATTGGCTGTACAAAAAATTCCAGAGAATCTACAAAAAAACCTTCATAAAACAGGTAAGTTTCATAGTCACAGAACCCAAGATCAGCTACTAAAGTCAACTCCATTCTTGTATACCAGCAATGAAAAATTAAAATCTGAAAATTTTAAAAAATTAACACTAATTAGTACCCAAAAGATTAATTAGGTAAAATCTAACCAAATATGTGCAAGACTGTAGGCAGAAAACTATAAAATACTCATAGAAAAAATATTTGTTTAAGATGAAAATGAACTGGAAGATTCAATACTGGTAAAATGGTGATTTTCTCCAGTCTTACATATTCATTTAACACAATCCCAATCAAAATCCCAGTACACTTTTTTGTAGATATCAACAAGCTATGCTAAACTGGTATGTTAAAAAAAAGAACTGGAATATTCAAAACAATTCTGAAAAGGAAGGACAAAGTGGGAGGACTCATTACAGGACTTCAATACTTACTGTAAGACTCGTCGTGAAGACTATTCACGACGATGTGGTTGATGAAGGAAGAGACATGAATCGGTGTAACAGAAAGAGAGCCCAGAAACAGACTGACACAAATAGCCAACTTATTTTTGATAAAGGGGCCAAGGTGATTCACTAGCAAAAAGGTGGCCTTATCAACAAATGGTGCTGAAACAAGTCGATGTTCATATGAAAAGAAAACTGAACGAAGACAGAGACTTTATACCTTACAAAAGTAAACTCAAAATACGCTATAAACTCAACTTTACACAAAGTGATATAACTTTTCAAAGAAACCATAGAAGATATGTACGACCTTGGGTTTGATGGTAAGTGTTTAAATATAACATGAAAAGAAAACATGAACAATGAAGAAATGATAAAACAGATTTTATCAAAATTAAAAACTTTTGATCCATGAAGGACACTATTAAGGGAATAAAAAATAAGCCATGGACTGGGTAAAAATATCTGCAAGTCATATCTAATAAAGAATTTGTATCTAGAGCATGTGTAAAATTCTTAAAACAATGATAAGAAAAAGAAACACTCTGATTTTTAAAAATAGGCAAAAGATATGAATAAACACCTTACAAAAGAACAGACAGGTGGCAAATTAGCATATGAAAACACAATAAAAATCAAATGTCATTAGGGAAAGGCAAATGAGCTGTATATGCCTATAGAACGGCTAAAGTCCAAAACACTGAAAACAATATCTGCTGGTAAGAAGGCAGAGCAAGAGGAGTTCTCAGTTCATTGCGGGGGGGATGTAAAATGGTGCCACCACTTTGGGAGAGAATTTGGTACTATTTTACACATCTAAACAGTTTTACCATACAATCCCGCAATCATTCTCTTAGGTATTTACACAGGTGGTTTGAAAATTTATGTCCGTATAAAAACTTTCATGTGAATGCTTATAGTAGCTTTTTCAGATTCTCCGAAACCCAGAAGCAACCCAAATACCTGCTACTGAATGAATAGATCAAGAAACTGTGATACATCTGTATAATGGGGTACTATTATAGTAAGTCATACAATGTAATCAAGCATTAGGCCCTGCAAAAACACAGATTACTCATCAGCAATGATGAGACATTATCCAATAGTTTGCAGACCTGGGAGCCACTGAATCAGCTGCGCCTAGACACGAAAAAAAAAGTGGTCAGTAAAACAAAGGGCAAACATCGTTCACAGGTAGAAATGACAGTGTGATGGCCACAGAGAAACATATTTAAGGTACTGAAGAAAAAAATCTTTAAAAAATGAGATTAAGGTACCTGGCTGGTGTAGCTCAGTGGATTGAGCTTGTGCTACGAACCAAATGGTCGCAGGTTCAATTCCCAGTCAGGGTACATGTCTGAGTTGTGGGTCAGGTCCCCAGTAGGGGGCATGAGAGAGGCAACCACACATTGATGTTTCTTCCCTCTTTATCTCCTTCCATTCCCCTCTCTCTAAAAATAAATAAATAAATAAAATCTTTTTTAAAAATGAGGGCAAAATTTAAAAGTTCTATTGTAAATCCAGAATCAAAGACTTCACATCCACAATAACTGTTCATAGAAGTCTGTCAGGCAGAAGAAAGTGATAACAGAAATATGGACTACATGAAAGCACTGAACTGGTAACTACATGGGTAAATACATATGATACTTTTCTTATTATTTAAATCTCCTTAAAGGTTACTGATTGCTCAACAATAAGTATGAGCATAAAATTAACATGTACCTCAACAACAGCACTAAGATCAGAAGTGAGAAATGGTGACACACTATGGTAACACAGCTAGAGTGGTATAATCTGTTACTAGAAGGTTGACTGTTATTAATTAAAGGTGTATATGAATACCTTATAGCAGCCAGTAAGTACCAAAAAAGAACAAAGTAACAGCTAATAAGCCAAGAAAAAAATAAAATAAAAAATTTAAATATTGCATTAATCTAAAAGAAGGCAGAAACAAGGGAAAGAAGAAGGATCAAAAATCAAATGGGATAAATTGCAAAATGATAAACTCAGACCTAACTGTATCAAGAATCACATAAAACATAAAGGGTCTAAATACCCTTATTAAAAGGTAGTGATATTAGATTGGATTAAAAATAAAAAGCACAACTCACCTATCTGCTGGCTGTAAGAAATGTGCTTTAAATATACAGACACAATTAGGTTAAAAGGTAAAGGATAAAAAAAGATATACCATGCTAACACTAATGAAAGGCAGCTAGAGTAGCTCTGTAAATGAGAGGCAATGTAGATTTTAGAGCAAAGAATATTACTAGAAATAAAGAAGGAAATTTCATAATGCTAAAGCGATCAATTCATCAGGAAGAGATCATCTCAAACTTTTACGCACCTAAAAACAGATCTTCAAAATACCTGAAGCAAAAATGGGTAGAACTGCAAGAAGTGGACATACCCACGATTATATGTCGAGATTTCAATTCCTCTTCCTCCCTCATTCATAGGACAAGTGGATAACAAATCAGTATGCACAGAGGAGCTTTGCACCACACATCTGACACTCGTAGAATAATTCACATAACAGCAGCAGAGCACACTCCTCTCACACATGCTTCCCAACATGACCAAAGGTTTAAACTGGAAAGTGAGAATGTAGAAGAGAGTGAAAGCTTGTATTTCTCCACTGCTCACATCCTTACACAAAACATTCCTATTGCAAGAAATTAGCACAAACAGTGCTTTAATATACAGCGATCTTATTAAAATGCAGATTCTGAAAAAATTCAGTCTGGCACGAGGCCTGCGATTCTGCATTTCTAACAAGTGCCCAGGTGTTACTGTGATCTTGATATCACAAATCTGAGGGGTACACCTGGAGTAGTAAGGGACCAGAAGAGGGGAGGAAATAAATAAGGAAGCTAGGGTCACTTTTTCTTTGCTTGCTTCTAGAAAGCCAATGACAGGCAAAATAAAGAAAGAAAGAAAGAACATTTTACAGTGAATCTCATGTGGTTAGTCACTGGCACAAAGCACTTCATATGCACTATTTTGTTTAATCTTTAAACCAACTCTTTCAAGTAAATAACTATTATTATGCTCATTTTCCAGAGAAGGAACCTGAAGTTTTGGAGAGGTCAGGTATTCACACATATCACAGAGCTACCTCGCTGCCTGGCTGAGCAAAGCACAGGAGTTCTGAGCAGCACTAAATGAACTCCACTGAAATTGTGTTTTCTCAACATTTTCTCTAAAATCACATTAATTTCAGATTTCTCTTTCTTTTGAACCCTTCCTTCCCCTCCTCTCTGGAAAGACTGAAAAATAACCACAAAATGGAGCAGAGAACTTTTGCAAATATCATTACACTGAACTGGCAAGTATTACTATAAATCTATGCCAATAAACATCTTTTGGTTGACTCTTCTGTTGTGTTTAAAAGAGATGCTTAATATGTTACCTTAGATAAAATATAATTAACCGATACAAAATTAAAGGCAAGAAATCTGAAAAACTGCAGCTTTCACTGTGATGTCAGATTAGACCTGCGTATGTATACCCACTGAGAAGATTAAATGACGACCTGGGGAAACATGAACATGCTGTACGCTGAGGATTTAGGGCATGAAGCAGTGTTCTGCATTATTGGAAAACATCCTATAATGTGCGTTTACTGTTTTTACAATCAGGAAAAAGTAGATTAAATTTTTAAAAATTAAATGAGTCATTATTAACTATTCCCTAGGCTCCTCCTATGTCTTCAAATACTAGTACTCATCATAGAGTTGAGGGATGATGGACAGATATATTTGTAAACATGGCCAGAGGTTGAAGAATTCTATGAGTACTTACTGTCCTGGCTAACAATGGAAAAAAATATGCAGTGAAATATCAAATACCCTAAATTAAAGGTTCCTTAAACAGGTGCAACGCAGTGGATGCCTCAGGGTGGCTACAGGTTTGCAGAACAGGTGGTGCTCAGCCATCTCACAATGCTTCAGGTGTATTTCTAAGTACTTTCATCATCTCTAGAAGGGAGCTAGTAATTGTGTTCCCCTAGCTATCAAAGAGAAAATAAGTATAGCCAAACGAGTAACGTCCTCCTAACTGGCTGGGACTTTACAGATAATATCTGAGTTTCTCTAGAATTTTTAAATTTACAAGAAATCTACAAACTGTACTAAAACACAATATAGAATTATTTTATCCTCTGAAGTTAGGGCTTGGAAACCAGTCACATAGCACTTAAAAAACACCCTCTTTGCTGCCTTAAAGGTAATAAAATTCTGTAGCAACAGAGATATTCAGGGGCAAGTTGTAAGATTAAATAGCATGGTACTTTAAAACTGAATAGAGAGATGAAATTTTCATTTGGATGTTAAATCTCTTTCCAGAAAAGGAAGAAATGTATACAGGGAGGAAAAAGATAAATGGTGGTTTTTGGTAACAGATTGTTTCTCTAGCTTTATAGCAAACTACATCCCACCAAAAAAATGTTGTCAATGAAGAATGCAAGCACAAACAGCTTTATAAGTAGCTGAAATAATTGCCCTGCTTATACATCAGGCTAAATTTTCAGAACTTTAAAATTTTTTTCACAAATGATGTCTATCTGGCAATAAGGTAGGCTCCATTTTTCAGTAGCTAGCAGGACACAATCAATGTTTTCAGTATGATGGTTCAGAAGATCCCATCACTGTGGGAAGTACTAACTTCAGGCTACTTTAAGAGATGATATAGAAAATTCATGAAAAAGTTGGGGTAAAAATAGCTATGAAACTCCAACTCTATCGTAGTTTCGTCACAATCCTTATATTCCTTCCCTGGTAATTCCCAAAAAAAACGTAAGTCCTTACAAAAATTTCAGTTTTTGCTAGGCCAAATAATATTTGTATCAAAATAACCCTTTTATGCTGTATCAGTTTTATGCTATATCGGTTCTAATATATTTTAGCAAGTAATTTAGGGCAAGAACTCCCCTTAAAGCTGCTTCTCTACCCTGTCTTGCCTGACTGTCGACCCTGTGTTTCAAACTTTGCAGAGTCAGCTCTGGCACGGCAGGTCCACTAAGCCAACAGAAAAACACTGCCCCAAGCCGTCAGCACACGCAGAAAGAAGGGGCCCGGGAAGAGCGAATGTCTTCGTAGTCTTCGTAGTGGGTGTCAAAAATACCTGCGCCAACTCCAAAACAATTCTTTACTTGGTTGTTCCAGTTTAAAATTTCCCAGCCATCTGATTGACAGCATTCACAAGAGCACCCACAAACGTTAGCAAACAAAAGCTGATGGAACACACAGATACCCAAGAGGCAAGGGGTTTCCATAAAACCTGTCCTTCCATGTTAGTTCTGCTGCCTCACTGCCATGCTCTTGGCCTCCCATCTGGCACCCTTTCCCCACTAACTGACTCATTTTGTACACTGAATATTTTCTAAATGCATACACGGTTTAGATGCCCAAGGGTATTAACATAACATCTTCTGCCATGAGGTATTACAACCCAGGTTAAGGAACTAAAGGAACAAAAATATAGAGAATACTTTTAGAAGTAGCACTGTGGCCTGATATATTAAAAGGCACTAAAAAACTTGGCATCTCAAGATCAACAATTTAGAAGCAGAATTCTAAATATTCATAAGCAATAAGATCTTTACTAAGACTCATCTCCTCATTCAAGATAACAAAACCAACCCTAGTCAGGTAAATAGCTATTCATAATGAAGTATTTTGAAGGGAAAACCAGATTATAACATTTAACCCTGAAAGTTTTATTTCATAAACCTATTTATATGGAGACAGACTCTATATCTAAAAGTGCAGTTTTTTTTTATTTTCTTTGCCATTTGGGGGATGGAAAAGCATCCCTGATTTGTATATTAAAGCACAAGCATCTGTCCTACTGATGATATTCTAGGGAGGCACATTAGCATAAAATTTAACGATGTCAAATAGTGGATGTGAAATAGGGACTGCGTGAAGACACTATTTCCAAGGCTGACAGAAACATCACTGTTTAGAAATGCAAATGAAACCATTATGTTCAATAATTATATGAAAATATGAACAGTTCAGCATGTTTTCCAGCCCTGATGGCGGTTAATGGGATGTACGCTTATGTAAATAACTACTATTAAAGCTAATGCTGAAAAAAACTAATAAATTCATACTAAAGCAACTGATTTAGTATGCTTTTAAACCCCAGCAGTGCTCACTTATTAGAAAAGAGTGCATTATTATGTTTAGAACTCATTACTGCTACAAGTCACTGCAACTCCATCAATTACCATGCATTAATGAAAATGGGACACATACAAAAAAAATTATTGCCTCTCAGCAGTTTTCTTTAAAGACAAAATCTAGGGGTATTACCATCATGGGCCCTTGTAGGGAACTTATCCACACTCTAATCTTTATTACAAACATGGTCCTCCCAATACCATCACCCTAGGGCATTTTGACCATAAGAAGGGCTAACCTTTATGTAAAAATATCAACATTTTACGAGATTGACCATTTAACATCAATAAAACATTTTTAATATTTGAATTGCATTTTAAAAAACTTTTATTAACATATATGTTGCAGATGGTCCATTTTTTTAAAGGGAGGCTAGGAAATAAAAATACACAGAGGGAATCATACCAGTATAGAGATTAGAAGGTTTTGTTCTAAAACACTACCCGATAAAGCAGATAAATTGCACCTAGTTTCACATTTAAGTCTCAGTGAGTTCTATACAACTAAGGGACTGGGTTTGTAAGAACAAACTTAAATTTTCTTCTTTGCCACAAGATGGACTATCTTGCAACGTATTAAATATTTAGTATAAGACATTTAGAGACTGAAAAATCCTTATTTAAAATTCAAGTTCAGCTAGTACCTAACAGCAAAAAAAATGCTGATGGAGCAGGAATGCAAATACAGAAATACCTTTGCTCTCACTCTATTTGTGTCAACTTTCACACAATTTATTCTGTTCCCTTAACATATATAATTAAACTGATTCTTCATCCTTTTCTAGCATCCAGGAAAACAGAAAGCTCTTCCGCACCTCCTACATGTGAAACATATTTGCTAAATTTCACAGTCTCATTATATACAGTAAGTGTATGTTTATTTAGAAATTGTAACTGTCATATCAGTCCAATCATTTGCAGTTTTGGTTCTCACGTGTTTATCATCTCCCAAGAAGCTTTTCCTGCAATTTAGATATACTGACACCAGGTGGTGGTAGAATGCAATGATGTGCAGCTCTAAAAGTGAAATGCAAGTTTCCTTCAAGAATCAGATGTTCTTTGACCAAGCAACAGCATTTAAGAATTCATTCATGTAACAGGTATTTTTTAATACATACTGAGTACCAGATACTGTATAAGTTTCTCAGTGTACAATAGTACACAGACAGTAAATAATGTCCCATGAGGGAAACAGACAATAAACAAATATATAATAGAATGTCAAGTGCTCTCAATAATCAAAGCTCATTCATAGCTATTAAAAAAAAAAAACTTCTTAGCAAACTGAAATAGAACAAGAGTTCCTTGGTGTGATAAAAGATACCTACCAAAAATCCATAGCAAACATCAATCTTAAAGATACAATACACATTTGCCCTAAAACATGGAACAAAATAAGGGTGTTCTTATTCATCTTTCTTATTCAATATCTGCCTGAAGGTATTGCAATAAGACAAGAAAAAGAAATAAAAGGCTTACATATCAGAAAGAAAGACCTAAAATTGTTTTTATTTACAGTTGACATAATTGTTTGCACATAAAATCCTAAGGAATCTGTAAAACAACTACTAACATTAACAAGTAAGAATTTAGCAAGGTCAAATATAAAATCGATATAAAAATTAACTGTTCTAAATGCAACAATTAGAAATTTAAATTAAAACTAAACTGAGAACAAAATCAACAGACCCCTTCTTGCTGACTAAAATACACACATGATGGTTGAAGCCTGGAATGCCAAGACAAAAAAGGTGTGGCTCTCATCAGACCTGCCTCATGCCAAAACTCGAATGTCTTTCACAATAAAAGGAAGTAAACATATATCTTGCTTTTATTACTGTTATTTTGGCATTTCAGGTTATGAACAAGAAAGCTTCACCCTGACCGATTCATAAAACATCCTTAATAGGTTCCATCTAACCCTAGCCTCTTCAGCTTTGTTTCTACATTCTTTTCCTTAGGATCTGTTCCATGCCTTGTCAGAGCAGCATACAGTGGAGAGATTCCTTAGTGCCTCCTACCTGACTTCTTTAGCAGCAACCTTTCTTAAACTGCTTTAAAAGTTTTTTTCAAGGATGCTCCCTCATAAATCAAAAATCATTTTGCTTCAAAACTATACTGTCTCCTCAAAACTGTTACTCTTTGGGCAACAGAAACCTGAATGAGGGCTCTAAATAAAAAAAAAACTTCAAATGGAAGAGAGCACTGATAGTAAAAAATAATATGAGAAATATAAATATATCTCCACATCTACTTTGTATGTTACACTTTTTATCAGGGCAAGAAATTATTGTGTAGGTCTTAAATTATTATAGAATCCATAGATTTGAAAAATTTGCATATCTAAGCTCATTGGATTACCTCACGTGGTAAATAGTTCAGGTATTAACATGTTATGAGATTCAGACTTGCAGGTTAGTTTATCCAAGGTCGCATGGCTAGTTAAAATGCAAACCTAACATTTCAAGTTTTATAATTCTAGTGCTGTTTACAAAATACTGCAGTATTCTTAGTATCACACATTGAGATAAGTTATATTTGAGAAAGTGTACAAAAAATCTCTTCACATAATTAGTATTTTGCTTTAATAAGTATAAAAGCTGTCATAGCAGCATAAAGCACTTTTCTACCATCTCAAATCACTATATGTAATGCGATGTGAAGAATACACTAGTAAATGCTGTGATAGCTCTAAATCATTACACTTACCATCGTACGAGAACCTCCTCTCCCTTCGCCTCTAGCCCGCTCAATGTGTCCTTGTGCCGTCAGCCCAGCACTCTGATGCCTTGGGGTTATTAACCTGAGACAGAAGGGGACACGTGGCAACTTTTTCCTGCACCCAACTAATAATGACTCCCCTTTGTCGCAGTATTACAGGCTCCATTCTCTACTGTCAGACTTTTTCTAGTGCAAATGTCTCACCAGGGCAACTATCTATTTTTAACCTTCTTTTCTACTGGTTTCACCTCTTTCTTTATTTTCTCCTTTGCCTCCTGTCACTTTTCCAGTGTTCGTTAGCTTCTGTGTGGAAAAGGTCTGATGGGTATAGCCCCAAAATAAAGCACACACATCATAACAGCTATTTGAAAAACTGATCAACTGGAATGCAAGTAATATGTTTAAATATCTGAATTTTCTAGGTTACATTTAGTTAGAAATTGAAGGACTACTTAGGACTGTTTTGATAGGAAAAATTCCTTCTTCACTTGGCTCTGCTCTTCACAGCCTGAGGATTCAGAAAAACAAGATGCTCAATAGCTTGGGATTTTTGTAGTAATGAAGAATAAAACTGGGAGAAAGTGACGATCCTTACCATCTTACTGATGGGGAGATCCGTTTCAGATATTCAGTTAACTACTGATCATTAATGACTATGTAATAATTAGATTCACTAATTCTGAAAAATTACAGAGCTTAGAAATGCAAAATCTTGGGCAAAACTAC
>PVKM010035754.1:0-15058 GCA_004027735.1 Carollia perspicillata | reverse complement strand
TAGCTTAATAAGTTTGCAGTACTGAAAGCACCATTGCGATAGCTTTAAAATATGAAATTAATTTACCTTCGAGCAATTTGCAATTAGAGACCTCTTACAATTCAGAATATTGGTTCAGGGATGTGGTATACCAAATGTTATCTCAGAGACTGAGGGAAATGCCAGAAAATGACAGAATTTCATTTGGAGGGAGTATTTTTTTAGTAAGAATAATAAAAAAAAATCAACTTAGGTTAATATTATATTTCCTCAGCTTTTCTACACAGAGAATGAGTACTCCTGAATCAAATTTTGTCAAACATTTCAGTTAAATTTTAGTGTTAGGACCATTTTGATTTTTTTAAAATACAAGACGTAAATATATGTCACATACAGTAGTATATAGTGCTTTTCAGTTTCATAGAGACCTCCAAATAAAAATTTCAGAGAATAAAAATATTTATGTAAAATTTTTAAATGCTTCCAAACTCAGAATTAATTATGGCTTCCATAACCAGGTGATGAACTAGCCATGAACATACTGTTGCATATTTCTACAGAAAAGAACATAAAAGACGTGAGTGGTATAATTTCTGAAACCTCCAAATACCATATTTTTCAGAGTATAAGACATATTCCCCCCCTCCAAATTTGGGAGAAATAATGGTTGTTAATGCTGCTGTTGAGTTCTGTTTATATTTACATTGGTGAAATATTATGTTATTTATGTTATTAAATATTTTACCACATTTTTTGCTTCAAAAATTCTTTTCCTATTTTCCTCTTCTAAAACCTAGGTGCATCTTATGGTCTGAAAAATACGGTGCTTAACCTGTACCCAAAACCTCATCTGAATCTGCAGTTCCTGTACATTTACAACTCTACCTTCTCCTATTGTTCCTTTTAATTCAGCTTCTTATTCTTTAACTTTACCAAAGAGTTTAGATTTCAGTACTTATTAACAATGCATAGAAACCCAAACCCAGAAAATACTACAAAACCCTTCCTAAAACTTCAAAGACAGAACAAAATTGTCCAGCTTCTTTCAATGGCTCTCTGTCATGTTGACTAAAAGAGTCTCTCCACACCCGCAACAAGTCTGGAACCAGTATTTCCTCCAAGTTTTGAGCAATTTTCTCATAGAAAAGTGCTGTGGTACAGTCGGCTCGGTTATACCTTTGTTCCATGTGTAATTCCCTTCCCGAGGTTTCTGAGTGAGCTAATGGTCATAACTGCAGAAGTTGAGAGAGTCATCACTTTACTGACCAGTCATTATTTTACTGATCAGTCATTATTTTACTGATAAAAATAATAATCCTTCTCCGTAGAACACCTCACCAGATGCAATGTAACTTTTTTCTTTCATCCCTTGTCTTGCTGGCATTGAGACTTTTGTTTCTGTTTCGATGGACCTGGTTGTACCCTTCTGAGGGAGTAGCTGATACTCGGTAACTGGTTATCATCTTACAGTCTAGAGGCCAGGGCTTTGTCTTCTACCCACTGATTATAATTGTCTCCCATCCGTGAAAATGTGTTCTCAGAAGACAATGAGTCATTCAGGTTACTGTGACTACACGTTCTAAATTGGCTCCATAAAATCTATCCCTTTTAATGTTATTCCCATGTGGCAGCTGTGATTTGGAGCTTCCATTTTAAAACAGTTTTAATGGTTCTGTGATGGGCCCAGTTTCTCTGAAGTGTTCAAAACATTCCAAAGGAACTTTCATATAACTTCTGAGGGTAAAAAGTTCAATTACTTTAATATCACAGAAACCAAGAGAGAAAATAAAAGAGTAAGGGGCTTGATGACGAAACTACTCAGACTACTGATCCCAAACATAAGAAATCCATCAGATTATACCTTTCCAGTGGTTTGGACACACACTGTAGATTTAATGAATCTGTATTTTCCAGTATTAGTCATTCTTGGAACTGTTCCTCACCCTGCTCTGCTTCTTCTATCTCAGCAAATGGATGTATCAAAATGTACATTCTGGTTTTTCATTATATCATAGCTGTTGAAGTGATGGCCTGTACCTCAAGAACCACCAAAATGATGAATGAAGGATCACACTGGGGTTCCAGTTTTGTCTTCACTTTATTTCTGCATGGGCATATCTAGCCTTCTCCAGCTACGCTTTCCACCATTGTGACTGATGTTTGACCTAACAGGCCTTGTCAATCACTCCTACTCTCATTCCAGACTGAAAGGCCTGGGCACTTTCTGGAAGTCCAGGAGAAGCATTTGGCACTAGTTCATCTCACTAGAAAAGATTCCCAGTTTCTGTTGAATAGTTCTTGGGTAGACGGGATGTTTCCCCACTGTCAGCGCATCAGTGCGATGAAAGTCAGAACCACATGCATTGTATCAGAAGTCTAGACTTTTGTTCATTTCCAAGTGGTTAATATCTTAATAAAGTGTGACAGTTTCTAAGTTTCATGATTACAGCATCACAGTCTCAAAAACTGTTGTAGGTAGGCTGAAGTCTACATAGGAACATGGGTTCTCACATACTCTGAGCTATCACCCCAATGGGTCAATGGATGTTCACTTGAAGCCAGTAACTAACTTCATGAAGCCTCAGCTAACGATGCTATCTCATCCAAATATCCACGGAGAACGGTGCTGCTTTAGTCTTCCCTTGATCCTGTGAGGTGGCATCATGCTGAGCATATGCTGCTAGCTTAGGAACCAAGACTGTCTGAGTAACTCCTGCTTTATTTGATGGATGCTTGCCTGTTACCTGAAATCTAGCCAAAACTCTTAGAGTTTGATGAACACATTCTTAAACATGAAACACTGCAAGAACACTTTGTTTTTAGAGGGAAAAACATTCCGTACACAAACTATTCCACAAAGTGTGCCGGTAGCTTTGCCAGAGTTATCACCTACACAGAGGCAGATCTGCCAATGAATGTTTTATAGTTCTGAGATGAAAAGGTAAAGAAGCAACTTCTTTCCCGTTTCCATCAGAGCTTGAGCTGCTACCTGGTCCTGACTACAGCTATCCTGTAACATGCAAACATCCTGAGTCCATGTCTTCTTTTCCTTTTAGATACCTACTGTACTCACTTGTTGAAAGACAGCAGAGGAGATGCTTGCTTCAGGTTCACTTAGAGAACTTATAACAGCTTTTCTGCCTCTAATCCTGAGTTGTTTACAACAAGGCCTTATGGGTAGTGATCATTGCTGTTCCCAGAGCCACTGCCCCCCGCCATTCAGGGGGTGGACTCCTCTCCCCAGGCCTGTGTGATTCCAACAGAGCTCTGCTGGGCCCCTCCCCATTCTTTTTCAAGATAATTTAATAATCTAAAGATTCTACTTATGATAGAAAGTTATAGTATTAGTTATCCACTGATAAATAATAATTTGTCCCAAAGCTTATTCTAAACCAATGTTTATTATCTCACACAGTTTCTGTAGGTCAGGAATTTGGAAGAAGCTTAACTACGTGTCTCTGATACTGAGTCTTTCATAAGACCACACACTGCTAGGGCTAAAATTATTAACTGAGATGGAGGGGTCTATCCCCAGGCTCCCTCATTTGACTGTCTGCCGTGGGCCGACTCAGTTCCTTGCCATTTGGACTTCTTTACTGGGCTCCTTATAACATGGTAGAAGTGAATCAAGAGAAAAAGGCAAGAAAGAGGGCATGGCCAAGGTGGAAACTGTAGTGCCTTTTATAACAGAAACTCAAAAGTGACATGCCATCAGTTCTGCTGAGTTCTATGAGCTACTCGAACTTCCCCAACAAAATGTGGGAACAAATTACACAAGGACATGAATATGGGGATGCACAAATCATTGAGGGACATTATGTAGGCTGGCTATCACATCATTAAAACATAAGCTTGTGACATTAATGTATCCAGTTATTAAATATAATTCTCCAACTATTCTGGAAAAATGGTAAAAAATCTCAAAGACAGTATAAACCAAAAAAAGAGAATCAATAATTCATTGAATTTGAAGAAATACAAGATGTATGAACAAGAAGATAGAGTTTGTATCTATAGATAGAAACACGATGATAAGAAAACATCAAGACAGTTGGTGTGGAGGAAAATTCATTAATTTTCTTCTGACAATATTAAAAATCAGATAATAATAAAGTACTCAAGTATTTTATGGTAGGTATTTAGAAATTTACCATTGTTCTTCAAAAGAGAATTCAGACATAGGAATGAAGTTTGGACCATGTTTATAGTTATGAACTTCACCATGGAGGGGATGTAACCCACAAACAGAGATGGGGCCAAATTATTAAGAAACAGAAGGGAAACAGAAAGAGAAGAGAAGAGAAGAGAAGAAAAAGAGAAAAGAAAAAAAACTTTTCATGGAAGAAAGGGAAAAATTTTTTTAACTATTTCAAAAATTGGTTCATAAAATTGTGGAAAGAAAGGAAGTTCCAGAATCAGGTTTACCAACATTGAAGACACATTCACAACCCCAAACATGAAAACTTTTCCTTCTCAAGCTAAGACATGGTGATCTAAGTGCTATTCATCTCTGGCACCCCGGGTTCCCAGCATCTACTTAACCAAGGTTCATCTTTATGAGGCTTTTGCTCCCAGTTTTAAGGAAAATGATTTATCCAAACTTTGAGAGCAGCAAATAGCAATTTTAACTGGAAACCAGAGCACGTGGCATTCAACTTCTGTTAGCATTTCACCGCTTTATATGTAAAGCTGACTGACATGCTCCCAAATGGAAACAGGTATGGGGGTCTGGATATAAAGGGAAAACACTTGACTGTGGATTCAAAATATATGACAGGAGAAAATATCTGAATAAATATACTTCTGCTTAACATTTATTGAAACAAGCTAGGATGCTAACAACATTTTGATTTAAATGTCATGTGTCTTTTTATGCTACCTGACGGAGGGCTGCTATTTATTTTTTTCTTTTCTTTTCTTTTCTTTTTTTTTTTTTGCACTTTTTTGCACAGAGTCAACTTGCAGAAGCAGGCAGTGAAATTGTTTCTCCTTTTGTCCATCATACCAGCTAGTAGTAAAATGTCTTCAAGCACCCTTTTCCCCTAACTCCCAGGCCCTCAGCAGGAGGGAGGGGTGAGGAATCCCGCTATAGTGAAAGTACAGGAGCCTGAGAAGTCCACTCCTCCTGGGCTGGGGAAGGAACAGTTGAGCAGATGAGTGATTCAATATCAAGCTGGGTAGATATATCTCGGATGCCTCCAAGTTCCACAACCTAAAGGCCACAGGCCCCATGAATGTAAATGGAAAGAAGTGAGGAGAGTAAATAAGACACAGAGCAAGCAAAGGTAACACAGCACTGATATCTTTGTGCTGGTGGCAGAACCAGGACAATGGGTGTCCCTGCAGCTTAGGGCACAGGGGCCCTGCAGAGAAAGAAAACAGGTGGCAATTGTGAAACTAGGGCACATCCACTCCCTGTGTGCCCAACAGCATTCTCCCATAGGCTAGGACTCCGGAGGGCTGTAATTCTAGCCTTCCATTGACTATTTCTCCCTCAAATGGATGTGGCTCTCGCAATGGCTAATCACAGTCAGAAACAGTCACAATATACTATATCAATTATGAACTTACTCTTTGAGGTCAGACAAGTAGAAGTTAAAATTCTGACTCATCCCCTTATTAATTGTGTGGCTGGGTAGCTTCATGACTTTCTACATCCTGGTTCTTTCAAACAGAGCATGTGTTTCTTCTTCTATCTGACAGTCTACTGAAATTGTTGTGAAGTTCAAGTTAAATACTTGCCATTTCCTACATAATTTCCAAGTGCTTTCCAAACATCATTTTTTAAAATATCTGTGCAACAGCCCCACAAGTGGCTGTTCACAGAGGAGGAGACTGAGAGCAGACAGGCAACATTCCCTGTACCGCAAACCTAGTGACCCACCGAGCTGCTGCCGCCCCACGCCAGGTGTGTCCGGCTCTGAAGTGTGTGCTTTTAACCCCTGCCCATTTGCTGATCACATTCGGATTAAAGAGTGTAAATGACAAAAATACAAAATCACTAATGGCAAAAACTATAATCATTGCTATTGTCCTTGCCCCAATAACAACAACTATATATTGAGTAACATTGTAGGGTCAGCACCTTCACATAAATCATTTCAGTCAATAGTTAAAGATCCTTATGAAGCTAGAATTACTTCCTAAAGCAATGGTTAGCAGTCCTCATAGTAGACTAAGAAGAACAGAATAATTTCTCAGATTAATAATCCTTAGTATTTCAGAATTACAGATGAAGAAACTGAGGTATAGAACGTTAAAGTAATTTACTCATGTTCTCAAATCTAGTACATAGACAAGTTCAAAGCCACATCCATGTGGCTGCAAAATCTACATCTGCACATTCAATGCACATTCAAGCACTAATCGATAACACATGCTGCCTGCCACCACTTGAACACGATTATTTTCTTTTGCAACTAGATTCTTATATATTTTTGTTTCTCTTTGTGTGTGTGTGTATTCAAATAGCTTTATTCATATTAAAATACTCAAAGGTCGCATTTATAATGTACCTAACATTTCACAGTTTTTTTTTCTTCTAGCATTCTCTCAAGTTTTTTCTACATTCTCCTTCAATTGCCATAATTATATTTCATTTTATTCATGCATAACGTTCTATACAGTAATGTTGTAAAGCTGAAAAAGGCATTCTTCTATGATTTGACGTTTCATTTAGCTTGCATTTAATTTTTGCCTGACATAAACAGCTCTACAATAAATTTATATGTATACATAACTTTTTTTAGTTATCAAATTATTTTCCAAGCTAAACTTTCAAAAGAGAGATTCTTGGGTTAAAGTTTATGAATACTCGTATGACTTCTTATACATAATACCAAAATGCTTTATTGAAAGCTCACCACCACATTCTCCAATACTAACATAAAAGAAAAAATAAATGAAACAACTACTAAGAAGAGTAGTTTTGTTTTTGTTCATGACTATATATATTTGATTTTATATCTGTATATGTATATATCTTTCAGATGTTGCTGTGATAGGCAGAGGAATATCTATGGTTTGAGAGTATGCATGCAGTCGACATGATGTGTGGATAGGTTTATGAAGGGACTGAAGGAAGTTGTGCCATCTTGAAATTGCCTTTTTGGATATTGTTTTTAAGCTGGTCATCAGGACACAGAAGACTCAGAGATGGCATTTGAACCTCCACCCTTTCTTTTCTAAGAGACTGAGGTGGAAAAGCCTGCCGCAAGAAGGAAATCTGAGCGTGCTCACCTCGGCCCCGTGTGAGTTAGGTATGGCAGGTAGGAAGGCTCCACGAGGGGACCTGTTAGCTGGCTTGGCCCCTGCGCCCCACTGTATCTGGGTGGCCTAGCCAGAATTTGCCTGTCCTGTGTTTAGCCTTCCTTCAATGACTTTCAAATTGCCTGTCTGCTTTGAACTTAGACCCCTGCCCCCCTTTCCTTTGTCCATAGTGACACATAAACCTCGACTGTCGAGTGCATTTTGGGGTGTCATATCTTATGACGCCCCCTGGCATGTACATGAGCAATAAACTTTGGATATTTTCTCCTATTAATCTGTCTCTGTTAATCTGACTAGAACTTACTTAGAAAATGTGAGGAAAAGTTTTTTTTTTTTTAGCCCCCATGGTTCTCATGATCACTCTGCACTGAGCCCAGGCAGCATGTGTGAACAGCCTGCCAAGCCTTTCCTACAACGATAGGCCACCAAAGAGCACACCTAACTGACCCTGAAGTCAACAGGGAATACTCAACCTTGGGCTCATTAGCATCATGCCATAACCAATAGAGCTAATTTTCCAACTAATGCATCACAGCAGGTCCTTAATAAAATCTTGTTTACCATCTAAGGTCTTTTGCTACATCCCGGGTGCCCACATTCTCTCCTGCTGCTGAGTCCCCAGTGACCTCAAACCACAAATCTTACAGCACATTTTCATTTTCCCCAAGAGCTTCACAAGGACCCATGAAGACCTTTTTTATTTTGGAGACCATATAGTAGATTCTATTTTACCAACACTACAGAGACATTATTTCTATGAGTCTGTGACTTTTTCATATCTTTCTATCTCATCTTTCTAGAATTTCTGAATTTAAAAGCGATCCTGGGTATACTATAAACTCAGACAGTATTTTAATGAATGGGCATATGCAATAAAAACTCTTTCGTATACTTTTACCACTTAGTTTCGGAATCAGTATTATAACAGTTATTTTCTTAGGTAACAGTATTTTTCTTTTCCTTAGTTGAAGATTTGCAGCTTTGGGAGCACAAAGAACCGGCTGTTTTGAACCAACCTTGACCCTCTGGAGAGGGCTGACAGTCAGAGGACTGGAAAGATACAGCCATCAGCCAGCTCTGCAGAGAACAACCATGAGCGAAGGGCCCACGGAGAATGGGAAGAGACTGTACCTACCTTTGAGACATTGTGACGAATCCCAGAAATGGCTGCGACATTTCTGCAGCAGGCTGAGTTCCTACATTGTGTGGGTGGGTTCAGGAGGCAGGTCAGATGTGCTTCTTGCTGCTAACAGGGTTCTAGATTCATGCATGAGGCACTGGGAAACTCCTCTGAAGCACAGGCGTGGAAGTCACGTAACTGTGGATGCCAACAACATAGACACCGACATAAAAGGCATCAATATCATTGTAGACATAAGCATGTATCTGGGAAAAAGCTGACCTCTGATCTTGACTTCTAAATTCATATGGACTGACTCGTAAAATGGAACACATGATGGCTTTTTTTCTTATTGGAAGTCAAACTTTTTTTTTTTTGCTCTTTTAACACATTAACTAAATATAAGCAGTATTTAATTAATGATGAACACATATTGAAGTGATATTCTCAGACCAGACAATCTGATTTCAGGACTAATTTATATTTGATTCCTACAAGAAAGCAAGGTAACAATTTCAATGCAGAACTTCCAACCACGCTATTGTAATTCTATAACATCATCTCTTAGTTACCCACAGATTAGACAGGTCACAAATAAATTATGACAACTTGAGTCTTAACTTCTTTACCACTGAGTTCTAGTCTTCTTTAGTTTTTACTTCTAAGGGACGTTTCATGAGACAATGTTCTGTGAAAGCAATTTAAAAAAATTTTTAATTGTATTTTTCCATTCCCATTTAACCCCCTTATACTCCCAATATTTGTCTTTTAATTGGAGCTCTTATTATTTTTAATTTAATTACTGAGATTATTTCATTTATATCCTAGTTCTTCATATTTGCTTTTTTTATCTTTTTATTTTTCCTTTTTTTATTGTTGTTTAAGTACAGTTGCTTCCATTTTCCCCTCACCACTCCCCCCAACCCCAGCCATCCTCACTTCCCACAATTTTTAAAATTTATTACAAGTCTATAGAATATTTTTCAAACCATATCCATATGTGATATGTTTGGCTTATTCACTGCTATAATCTTTTAATTAAATATTGTTATACATATGCAGATTTTTTAAATTTGTTTTATTGTCGCTCAATAAAACAGCTGTCCCCATTTTCCCCCATTGCTCTCCCCTGCCCTGCCCCATCCACTACCTCCCACATTCGATCCTCCCCCCTGCATTGGCTTTGTCCGTGGGTCCTTTATACATGTTCCCTGACGACCCTTCCTCTTCTTTCCCCCGTAATCCCCCTTCTCCCTCCTCTCTGGTCACTGTCAATTTGTTCTTTATTTCCATATCTCTGGTTCTATTTTGCTCACTTGTTTTTGTTGATTAGGTTCCACTTATAGGTGAGATCATATGGTATTGGCCTTTCACTGCCTGGCTTATTTCACTCAGCATAACACTTTCCAGTTCCATCCATGCTGTCATGGAGGGTAGGAGTTCCTTCTTCCTTTACAGTAGATATTTATAGAACTCTAAGAATTCTCTTTATTCCATGTAAAATATCAGCAATTCAGTTATTTTGTTTAACTTTAAAAGTAATGTAAAAATAAAATGAATGTTCATTTGAGGACTTCTAATTTATTTTTGGCCTTTGTGTAATTTATTTGAACTACTGTAAGTAACTAATTTCAACTTATAAATTCTCTCGTATTAGGGAAACATGACTATATTTTTAAAGGAAACTAAAGGCTAAAGTGATCTTCATAGCTTTACTATAATTCTGAGTGGTTTTTATACTGTACAGTAAAATACAAACTCTGTCCAGAATATATCCAGCCAGGCACTATGAAAAATAGAGACATTTATTGAAGAAGATACAAGATACAATAAATATTGTATATAGGACAAAGACGCCTCAGTCCTCTTCAAAGTAGGGACCCTTACACAGTTCTCTCAGTCACCATCAGCTGCCCTATTATATTTTCCTGAATCTCATCAGTGGTCTGAAATCTCTTCCTTTACAAAGGTGATTGTAATTTTGGGAAAAGCCAGAAGTTGCAGGGCACCAAATCTGTGCTGTAGGGGGAGTGAATCACCTGAGTGGTTTGACATTTCATCAAACAACTCTGCACAAGATGTGATGCATGAGTGGGCGTGTTGTCATGGTGAAGCTGCCAATCACCAGTTGCCCCTAGCTGCAGCCTTTAATCATCCAAATGGTTTCTGTGGAGGAATGTTCAAGTTTACCACAAAATTTGATGCAGATTCATTGCTGCACTTGCTCAGTCATTTTGAATGTGACGACCACACAGTACACATGCTCACTCAGCAGCATCTACCACCCCCACTGACTAGTACAGTGAAGTCCTCATTGTTCATGCATGCACATTCCAGGCCACTCCCCTTGGCTGCCAGGGTCCATCGATCTTGTGCAAAGCTTTCTCATCATATTAACAATGGCTGGACTGTTTCCTGACGTACCTCGTATATACAATTGCTTAAATGGATAGAAAAACAACCCAGAGTAAATATTATTTGATTAGTCCATTTACAAGTCCTTTTAAGTTACACATATGACAAAATTAATCACATGGAAAAGTTCTGTCTTGTCCATGCCATCGTTAATTAGAAACACCCCATTATCAAAGGGACTTTATTTTTAGTTCTTTAAACACTTATTAAGGAGGTATTGTGAGGCACTTATTAGTTGTAGGTGCTAATGAAACAAGGACAAATAAGACATTGTCCCATCCTTTAGAGGTTTATGCTACAGAAAAGAGATAAAATCATATCACAGTCCAAGGTGGTAAGTGCTAAGACAAAGGTATGCATGAAGGTTTATGTTTTTCCATTGTGTACCTTTAATTACCTTTTACATCTACTATTTGCTGTTATTCTTCAGTGTACAAATAAAGAGAGTCTCCTATGTTTCTCTTTTTTACAAGGCCCTCTTCCTCTTAGAGGAAGCATTTGAGAGGGTCAACGCTAAATCTGCTTCTCTGTAATGATGTTGAGGAGATAGCATTTATTTACATGTTTTTGGACTAAAGCAATAAAGAGTTTTTACTTGTTTCATCCAGGATCCTGCACTTTGATCTGTCCTTAAACCAAAGATGATTTTGAAGGGAAATTTCAGATATGCTCAGGTACCGATATTTGCATAAAGGACATAGAACTCCCAACTGAAATAGATATCATTCCAGTACAAAAAAATACCTGCATATTTTAAATTGATCCATGTTCTCACAGGCAATCCTACTTTTAGTCTTCTCTGATATGTAATTGATTGTGGCTTGGCAATTTATTAAACTTCCAAATAACTTTTTGAAAATGATTTAAGGGGCAATACTTTACAGATTTTCACACTTCATAGTTTTCATACTGATTACTTACATTTTATATATTAAAAATAGATTTGTAATTATAAAGTCAAATTCTCACCAGTTTAAACTATATAAAGTGAACTTTGCTTGAATATTTTTTGTTGCTTTCAGAAAAGTTGGGATATTGTCCCTGCTATATACTTTAACTGTAAGACTTATTTTAAAAATATGATAAATCTGCCCTTACCCATCAAGCACATTTTTATCAAAGTCTCAGACTACAGTTCTCATTGCCAAAGCTTCCCAGGTTACCATCCCCACAACGAAAGCCCACACAGAATTTAGCATCCCTATTCTTAACATAATTTACATATTTTTGTTACTGTCTCTGATTTTGAAGTGTGTCATAAATTTGGTTTACACAGCTACTCATCCCTCTAAACTGGACCTCGGAACCTCACATAATACTGTAGCTAATCATAATATCAGTTAATGAGTAAATGATTATCACCAGATATGAAATAACAAATTTAACAAATATAGAGGATTTCTATCTGTTCAGTACTTTCATATAAAATGTAGTAACTGGACTCAGAAAGTGAATTTTAAATTTCACTAGACAAGCAGAGGCCATGCCTTTTAAAGGGAAGGAGGTCTTTTGCGCTTGCTCTGATGTCATCACGTTACAAAATAAGCCAGCAGGCGCAAAGCACCGTGGCGGAAGTTTTCGGAATTGTTCTCATTAGCTCTGCCATGCTCGTTAGTCTTTGAATTAGGACTTTGCTCCTGTCTTTTTTAAACAAAGATTTAGCTGTAGTTTATAGAAGTGCCAAGAAAATAGGATATAGTAGGAACTGATGACAGAGATTACACTGCTAAAAACCTTACTTTATAGCGGTGATAAACATAAGTCAAAGAGTCCAACAATCTTGCAATTGATTTTTATGCAATGAACAGATGGTGAACCACATAAAAATCCATAAAAGTAAATACTGTAATATAGAAAAATACTCGTGCTGTTATGTTAATTGCAAAAGAAGGATATACACTTTTACGATCATTCCTCATATAGGGAACAAATATTTATTAAACCTACTGTGTGCACAGTGCTTTATTAGTTGCTAGGAACACAGTGATGCATGAGACAGAAAGAACATTTGCTGTTTTAGACTCTACAACGTCATCGGGGGAGCGACTGGGGTAGGGAGCTCAATGAATGCAATTAATCAGGTATTTAAAGCAAAATGTTTAAATCTTAGAAGGGGGGAGGTACCTCAAAAGCAATATGTAGAAATGAGTCTAAATCAAAAACCGCAAAAAGAATCCAAGAAAGAAAAAAATCATAAATGCATTTCAGATAAGTTTTAAAAATAAGTGGGATGCCAAGCAATTTAATTGTGATTATGTTGGGAAATAGGACTATACCGAGAGGATTCTATTGTCTTCTCTTGTTGTATTTTTCAAACTGTAAAAACTTGGTAAACATAGCTTCTATAATAGAAACAAATAAAGATTGAAATGGTCAAATAACCATGAGAGTATAATTTAACTTAGGTTATGAAGGCAGTATTTAAGGGTATTTATAATAGAACAAAGCACAGGAGTCGACGCAGGAAGAATTTTCAGCATGTCTGGGCGCACATGATAGGGTGCAGCAGGACAGGTGCAACAGGCGATTTAGCCAGAACAGAACATCAGAACATTAGAATAACTCCCAGGTGCCGAAATCGGGAAGTCTCCACTCCTCCCTCCAGCTGGACTCAGGGCCTCTCTCTCTCTCTCTCTCTCTCTCTCTCCCCTTCTTACATGCCAATTTTGTGTATTTATTTATGATGCAACTTCTCTAATAATAGATCTTTTTATCTCTTATGTTTGTGATATCTAGTATAGAAAATGTGCATGATTAACTTTTTAGAAAATTAAAATTTCAAATGCTAGATGCAGTGAATGTTTCAAAGATCGATTTCTAATTCAAATTGCAACATAAACAGTAACTTTCCAAATGAGAAGTATGTAATTATAATATTTTTATATCCATATTTTCCACAATAATTTTTGCCTACTACACCATAGATATTGAGTAACTTCATTTTAATGACTTATGGAACAAGTGAATAAATAAGAAATTCTTTACACATCAATTAATATTTTTTCCAGATAAAAATTTACCTTTTAACTTTAAAAGAATCATGAGTTCGGTGTTCTGAGTTTACTTAACAACATGATCATAGCAATGTGAATATTCTAAGTCTCACTGTGTATGATTATGTAAAAGATGCCTAATTTCATCATGTACCCTTTGGCCTTCATTACTCAATGAAGCAAATTTAGGTGAAAACGTCACTACCATACAACTTGATGTGTTTTAACACTATGGAATAATGGTGAAAAAATGGAAGCATCATTTGATCTCTTTAGAAATGTTGCTTAATCTGCCTATAAAATACTGAAGTCTTTGCTTAAAATGGAAAATGAATGAGCTCCCAGTGTGGTGCATAGAATTCACTGGAACTGGGGTCATTCCCTTTATATAATATGGAGATTCCACCCTTTATGTTTGACCTTCTAAGGGCACTAAAAGATGCTTTTCTTTTATATTGCACCTTCATTATAAGATATAGTAGTGTGAAAATGAACAGATAAAGTGAGTTTTGAAATAAAGATAGCATCTGGAAACTAAAACCAGGAAGAAAATACTCCAAAACAAGGCAAACAAATCTTCGGTAAAATAAGATCTTCATCATAGTAAAAATTAACTGAATTTTTAAATTGCCAAATACTGTTAACAAGCTAAATATCCATATTTTATTTATTTCAGAAAACCTATCTAATCCTTATTCTTCTTTAAGGCCGTGTACATACAGCATTAATATTAATGAATACCTAGAAACCATATTATATGTATTTAAAATGAGAGAACAGATCATAAAATGCATTTCCAATTTTAGGGGTATTTGGTTTAAGCAAATACAATAATCAAATTCAACAGTATTTTAAACCTGTGCTTTAGATTTAAATTCAAATATCAAACCAAATCCATCCAGTACCTAACACAAATATTTTGTGTGGATTAAATAGTCAAACTATATGAAGGTGCTGTTTTTTAAGCCAAAGTTAGCTGAACAGTATTATTTTTATATGGTGTAACATTTTTTAATTAGCAGATTTTTTAGAACGGTTTCAAATTTACAGAAAAATTGGGTGGATAACACAGTTTCCATCTTACATAGTTCTCCCTATTATTAACATCCTGCATTAGTGTGGTACATTTAACTAGTGAGCTGATATTGATACATTATTATTAACTAAAGTTCATGGTTCACCATAAGGTTCACCCTTGAGGTCGTAC
Organism: Carollia perspicillata; assembly: GCA_004027735.1. Lineage (NCBI taxonomy): Eukaryota > Metazoa > Chordata > Mammalia > Chiroptera > Phyllostomidae > Carollia > Carollia perspicillata. Next base: position 75 of record PVKM010035754.1, on the reverse strand, counting down.
AGTTCTATGTGTTTGATAGCTGGATGTCATGTATTCACCATTAGAATGACATACAGAGCAGTTACACTAGCCTAA
>PVKM010035753.1:0-15042 GCA_004027735.1 Carollia perspicillata | reverse complement strand
GATGCAGGCGATTGGAAGGCAATCCTGCGCTCGGGACTGTTCGCCTGAGGAAAGGACTGGGGGCGAGGGAAAGGGAAATCACAGCAGATTTGTATCGCCTCTGTCGCTGCAGCAGTGGTTTGAGGAAGCCCCAGACCTACACCTTTGGGAGTCCTGAAGCCAAGGAGGGAGGGTAGGGGAATCCCTGGGAAGATCTCAGATTTCGCGGCGCGCTTGTTCGGAATGTAAACTAACGTTTGGAGATTTTGCACAAGCAGGGATGGACACACACAGAAAAACACACACAACCCACAGGGGATATTTTTTGTGCACATGTTCATTTTTGATGTTTAGAAGCCATTGCAGTGTGAGTAGTCTAGGTCTAATAACCGCGTAAAGGGCGGGGCGGGGGGGGAGCGTTGAGCGGAGAGGGAGCGGGAAAAGCGAAGAGGGTACGGTTCTTCTGCGCAGAGTCAGTTCAGCGAGTCTCCCAGGCTGTGTGGCATCTCCCAGGCTGTGTGGCATCTGAGGGTTCGGTGTTGGAGCCAAAGGAGTTACACTGCAGCGTCCCCGGGATTCTTGAACGGACTCCAATTGCCTAGGAGTCTGGTGGGTCCTTTTGCAGAGTGGCGAGGACACCGGGGAGATGTGGGGAGAGGTTGTGGGAGGGAGTCTTCTAGGTTGGGCTGACTTTGGGAGCCACCGCTGCGTACTCCCGCAGCCTCCGGAGATCGGAGCAAAGAACGACCGGCAGACCTGCCTTCCCTTTAAGAAGGAGGTGTGGACGAGGGATCTGGTCTCTGACATGACCGCCAAGGACTCCAGGTGGTCAACGCATTAAAAATCTAGGCCCGGATGAAAAAAGAACAGGATTCTTATTTCGAGAGTTGGAGGCTCGGCAGGAAAGATACTGAGACCTCGGAGCCTTAAAAGAATTTGAGATAGTGAGAATTATCCCATTTGGGAAACGAGGGGGAGGGTGGTTGTCTCAGTTCCTTGAAAGCCCACCTCACGAAAGGACTTTTTGAAGTGAGAAAAAAGAAAGCAATTTGCCAAAGCGAGGGCTCAGAACTAAGGACAGTGACCTACCTCTTGCATCTGGGAGCCGAATTTTCGGCCAGCTGGAGAGCTCTCTGTGGAAGCAGAAGCAGGGTGCCTGGATTTTTACACCACGACTTATTTATTTATTTGTTTGTTTGTTTACGTGTTTATGAATTATGCAAATACGTGCGTGCCTTAAATGTGTCAGGCACTGTGGCAAGATACTGGAGTTTTGTCATTGGACATCCATAATCTTTGTTTTCAGAAATCTTCAGGACCATATTGCCCTCTACATTTTTCTTTAAGAGCCAAAGCCAATAAAATCATACTTAACCGTTCCCCCTTTTCAGCGCATACGCTTGCTTTTGGCCCTCTCAAGAATAATTAATCTATTCTCCACCACCAAGTACTTTAATTTTAAAAAATAAACAAAACTATCAATTCATGATAGTTTTTGTTCAAGTAAAAATAATTGCATGCATTATTGTTTTCTATGTGCCAGGTGTTGCCAACTCCCTTACATGAATCAGCTTATTTGCTCATCATAACATCCATCTAAGAGAAACATCATTGCTTCTATTTTACAGACCATAAAACGGAGACCCAGAGTAGGTAGCTATTTGTCCAGGGTCTCACAGCTACTAATTAGTAGTGGAGGGATCACAGTCGGGCAGTCCCAAGTCAGAGGCCACGCTCCACCATCTGCTCTGACGCTCTGTGAAATGGAAAGTATCATCTCCAGGAGGTCGTCTGGTGCTTAGGTAGAGCCCAAGTCCACACATGAGGCAGCTAGGTGTCAGTTAAAGGCAGGAGGAAATGTAGCAGTAGAACATGTGGTTTAGAATTTAACTACAGTAGAAACGAGAGAAAAAAAAGATCACTGAGAATCAGGAGCCGTCAAAGGCACTCCTAAAAAAAAATCCAAGGGCCTGCCAAGTGCCAATTCCGTTCTTGAAATACAGAACTGAACACAACAGTCCCACAACATTAAATTTCTACATTAGCATTTTCTAGAAGAAAAATACAATATTTTCTTGCACTTCTGGGCTTAATCTACATGTTTTCTAAGAAAAGCTCCATCTTAATCCAGAAAACAACTCAGTAAAAACATGGAGTAAGTAGGAACCTTCTGATATTTAAGTATCTATTTTTTTAACCCACAAAAGAAATGAAAAAAAAAAAAGAAAAACTCTGTAAAACTAAAAATATTTCTTTTTGGCACTCCTTTTTTGTATTTTAATGAGTTTGTACCCATATCTTATTAACCATACTACAAAGAATCTTTCTCCATTATACCTGCCTTCATCTTCTGTTTCTTTTGCCCTCTGTGTTGCTACAACCTCCGTGCAGGTATGTTACACATACGGGTTGTAATAGGATGTCTTGGCTGAGACCAAGTGTGGCGGCCAACCCCAGCTGTCCCATAGAAAGCAGGGGATTGCAGTTCCTCTTCCTGGGAGAGAACAATATTGAAATCACTTGCGTTCTTTATCCACCTTCCTTCTCAATTGTTCTTTCTTTAATTTGCAAGCTGTCTTGCGAAGAAGCTCTGACATTGTATCTGCGTCTTTGTCCAACTTACAGGTATTGGTCTATGACGTTGCAATGTAATTATTCTGTTGGGGACATAGGATATATATGATCCCCTATTTATTAAATGGGGAGACTTCCTTTGAAAGTCATGGAAATTATCTAGTCAGTCATTCTTGAGAGAGGCAGATCTTGGGAGAGCCAGTGAAGACTTGGAAGATGAGCCTTACAGTGGAGCTGAGGAAGAAATACTTCCTTTTTGCGAGTTAGGATGAGAGGCCAAGGGTCCTATTAAGGACCATGTTTAGTGGTGAGGGGAAAGCCAATTTCTGCCGCTGATATGTGGGCTGTGAGCCAGATAGGGAGGAAACCTTACAGTCCACAGGAACATATGCCAAGAGAAACCAACCGATAAGATTGGCACGTAATTCCATTATCTGAGAATAATCGTATCTAGTAACCAGTTAAAAAGTCATCTCTGCCTGTTTTTCCTTTCTGTTGTCTGTTCAGATGGCTACTGATAAGCAATGTAACATATTGTGGGCAAACTTCTGTGCTAATACTGGTAAGGGGGATGGCAACAATTCCAAAACCAATATAGACGTGGTTGAAACTGCAGGAGAAAGCTCTTGGTGGCACCTCAAACTGCAGTGTGATGGACAGCGTCACAAAGGGCAGACCAAAGCAGGACAGAGAGCAGAACAGGGAAGAAAGAAGTGGGTGGTGGTGAAATCGATTGCGGTGATGTCTTGGACTGGGAGCATAGATGAGTCGTCCCCACAGGGGCTCCTCAAGAGTTAGTAGGAGGGGAGAACCTCAAAAGGGGACTAGGATTCTGCTACCCAACATGCAAGTTGAGGCCATCAATCAATGTGTGCATTTCCTGTTGCTGCTGTGACAAATTATTATAAAGTTAGTGGCTTAAGATAGCACAAACTTTCTTTTTCTTTTGTGAACATATTTATTAATTAAACCTTTTGTTGTGGTTGCTCAGTTGCAATTTTCTCCATTTACAGAAACTTTTAATCTTGCTGCTCTGGAGGACAGAAGTCTGAAATGTGTCTCATGAGGATAATATCATTGTGTCTGCAGGGCCGTGTTTTTCCTGGAGGCTTGAGGGGAGTATGTATTCTTTGCCTTTTCCAGGTCCTAGAATTGTCCACATTCCTTTGCTCACGGTTTCCTTTCAGCGATGGCTTTACTCCAGTTTCTGTTTCCATCATCACATCTCCTTCTCTGACTCCCTAACTCGCTTCTATTTTCTTGTAAGGACCCTGGGATTACATTGGGCCCCTTGGATAATCCAGGATAACCTCCCATTTCAAAACCCTTAATTTAGTTGCATTTGCAAAACTCTTTTTGCCAGCTAAGGAACATCTTAGCAGGTTCTAGAGATTGGGAGGCATTATTCTGCCTACTACAAGCAGGTAGAGATATAGGTCACACCAAAAATGCCAAATGTAGATCAATGAAGCTTCTTGTGACGTAAGTAAAAAAAAAAAGAAGAAGCTTGCCACTTTTCATTACTATTCGGTAATATACGTTATGTTTTCAACAGTGAGTTCAAGTGGCTTATTTGAGGTATTGATATGAGAATTTGTTCTTGATAAGAGTCAAGTCCAGCGGAGGTGTTAAGGTGTCTGAGTGCATGCGGTTCACTTCTCTGGACCCAGAGTGTGAGGATGATGATGAAATCACATACGCCAGCAGGAGAACCGATTATTTTCCTCTCTTTGACATCGGACTGGATAACAGGTCAGCTACCACCAGTGCTCATCATATTTCTGAAGTAGAATGTCTTCTCATCTACACTATAATTTGTAACCAACATAAGAGATTGTATTTTTTTAAAGGAGCTAGCAGATAGTTTATTTCTATAAAATGCTATGCCTTATTTACTGTTCAGATTTTGGCAGGTGATTATTGGCTAGAAAATAGCACTAACATTACGGCATTTGGGTCAAGGATTTGGCCATCGGTTTGGATGTTAGTGAAGCCCACAGTATACCTTTCTTCCTTCCATCACAATTAATCTCTCTCTCCAATATCCAGCTTCCTCCTGAACTCAAAATCTTATAAACGGAAGACTTGTTCACAACAAATAAATAGCAGGCACTCTGCAAATGCTGAAAAATTGAATAGATTCATGTACTTGTTTTTGTAAGTAACTATAATCTTTTGGATATGTGACAGATATTTCATAGTTATTTCAAGTGCACACTAATAGAATTTCAGACCTTAGTTTTCACCTGAAGATGGAGGCTTCAGGTGAGGTTAAGTGATGCGTCCGGGTTCAAATACAGACAGAAGTAGAGGCAGAGGCAGAACTTGACTCCAGGTTTCCTAATTATTTATTTTAAAACCTTTGCTGGTTCCCAAACTGGTCCCTGTACACAAAGGCCAAGAAGAGACCTAGGAAAGAGGCAGACCACTGCAGATTGGTTGATGGCAGTTTTAATAAGCAAAGGAACTTACATATGAATTTATCTTGTGTGGCCACAAGACAAGTGGGTCTCCACATCCGACTGCCAGAATCTTAACATTTTAGAGGCCTTCGCTGGGTTCAGTCAAGTCTACCATCCAGATGGTCTCAACAACACCTTCCTCTCCCAGGGCCGTGTCCTTGAAATGGATCCTAGGGTGGGAATGGTGGGCGGAGTTCACATTCCCAGGACAGTGAAGGGGGTGAGGAGACTGAGTTCCCAGGGCCTGTTCGTGGGTCAACCGGCTGTCTCACCCTTTCAATGACCTACCTACCTCCTCCAGCAACCTTCCATCTCCATCATTCTTTCCGTTGTTACCAAATAGCACATTGCAGCAGCTAACCATGGAAAATGCAGTATCTAAATCCATGCGAATTAGTGGAAGATGTTCTTCCCAGATTTTTTGCTTTCTATCCAATGCACTTGCATCTTGACCCCACCATGTGTGTGTGTGCGTGTGTGTGTGGTTTTGTGGTCTGTGTTTCTGCTGCATTAAACATTTTTCAGTGCAGTTTTATATGAACAAGAACCCTCTCCTCTTCCTACACCAGCTGTAGTCCCTTCAGGTAGCAGTTATACATCAGTATAGAGGATTTGAGCTTCATAATGGTTCTTCCGTTTAAAGAAAGGTTTTAATTAGGACAACAACCTGCTGCCGTTTCGCCTGTATAATCTTGGAGTTAGCAACTAATGCACTAGGTTGTTACATTACTTTCCAGAAACTTCTCTTCACATTGCCTCCCCAATGATTAGCATTGAAAAATGACAAAAATGAAATCTTGCTTTTTATTTTGTCCTCGAAAAACACATGCTCGTGGACTACTCGGCATTTTCTGCATGCTGAATGGAGTCACGTGTCCCATTTGCTTATTAGGAAAATCTTCACACAGGGATCGTGACAGGCAGACCCACTCCGAATATCTGGAGGCCCAGGCCAAGAGCCAATCTGATGAATTCTTCCTTCCCCAAACCCACAGCCTTTCCTTACTCCCTTCCCACTCTTGGTGCTGACTAGCATTGTCGAAGGGCTCGTGTGGGGTCTTTCATGCCTATATGAGATGCTTCAAGCTCAAGGGCCTGGAGCCCATGTTTTCCCCATACACGCTTCTTTAAAGAGGGATCTTCTGGCCACACTCTAAGTCCTAGGCACACACTCACCAGCAGTGCAGTCTACCCTTGGGAAAACAGTCCCTACCCCCTCCCTCAACCCAACAATATTAAACATCAAATGCTTGTGTGAAATAACATTCCTTCAATTCAAAGCATTGGCGATATTCAATAAACAAGGAATGTTGTACCTGGAAGCCTCCAAAAGGAATCCCATTCCTAAATTAACAGAGAGAATGAGACCCTGCTGTGGAATTCTCCACATCTAGCTTATTTTCTTCTGAAAATGGGATTTCCAGATTTTTATCCCGCTTCTACAGCCGAATATTTTTCTCCCCGATACTACTGCGTGGATTTAATAAAGCAGGAGGGGTTGAGTTACTGTGCGTGGTACGGAACCCAAACAGTTCTGAACCTCTTCACTGCTTGCTGCTAGGCAGAGGAGAAAACATTAAATCAGAAAGAGCCTCCTGCCAAGCCGTTCAGGACAGGTGTGAGTAGCCATAACCCATGACAGAGTTAACCGCGGTGGAGACCGAAGTGGGTTGGAAGACTAGCACCTTCGTTACAAAAACATAAACATGCCACTGTCAGGCCCTATAAAATACCAAGATTCTGGTAAATGTCGCGTAAACGTATAATGAAGTGATGGTTTTCATCTCGCCAGTTCAAATACTTTCTCTTAATGAATCTTTAAAACCCTTCTAAGCTGATATTACATTATGCCGAGTTTCCTCTTTGGGGTGGAAAGAAGGATGTAAATATTACATGTGAAAATATATTTCATTTTAATGTCCCATACATTATTATTTCTTTAGGAAAATGGTTTTTTAAAATAGATGTGAATACAATCTTAAATGCGTTTTAAAGGATCAACTGTTTTAAAAAGGAGCACATTCTCTTCCTTTCGAATCACTAACTTCTCTCACAGTAAAATGGGAATTCCTTGTGGCTATTTTTCTCTAACCTTCTCATGAAACAGGAAACAGGCCTTCCTCTTCACATCAGGTTTTTCATCCCAGAGAAAGGGCACAGAATACACTCTATTTTCTCCTCACGTACCAACGAATTTCAGAAGAGGGTGGTAGTAATTGTGGAGGTGTTACCCTAATAATTTTTTGGACTCTTGGATTCAGTTCAATCAATAACGGCTTGGGTTAGTGTGTTCAATAGACCTCATTCACTGAAGAAAGGGAATAAGGGTCCTTATCATGCGCAGAATGTGAGTCGCTTCCAAAGCTTTCTCATTTACCTTCAGGAGTTTTATAACATGAAAAAATGGATTTTAATATAAATGAATTACAATGCTTCTTAAGGAGGTACAGGGTGATAGTGTCACAAAGTCGAGCGACAGCAAGCTTGGGTAGGCTCATTGGTATAAGGAGGTGTGGTCTAGAAATGGCTCAGTGATGTTCATCCAAATTGTCTGGCGGTGGAACTCCATCAGGAGGGCCTCTGCTCATCACCTGCTATCAGCTGTCTGCTTTAAACCAGCAGGGTGCAACGTTGAGTCAGACTGGACATGCCTATCCCTGTGGAGAAGCAATTTTCCAAGTTAAAATGAAGGTAACTGGTGGTGAGGGAACTTAAGAATCTCAACCTAACCACTCCCCACGAAGGAGAAAGACAGTATCTGGCGATTCTAAAGGAGATTCCAGCTAGATACTGCAGACCCAAAGAACTAAGCAAGGGGGATCCTGTCGGGAACACAAAGCCAACAGTTTTCCTTTTTTCTTTAAAGACATTTAATGTAAAGAATTGGTTAAACAGGGGTTGGAGGACGCAACAGCCCGCAGCAAACGCGAAGCTGTCAGAGAGAGTAACGGAAGCAGCCACCGCCATTACGGCTGGGGAGACAACGCAGGGATGTGGGGGTTATCAGAACCCAGAAGCCTGCCGACGGGGTGCCCGATGACCTGGGAGCCCCACCTCTCCAGAGAAGGTGCTTCCTGCGGAGCTGGTACCTTCGAAGCCAGAGGAGCGGCGGTAGCTCAGACCCCTCTTGAGGAGGATGCGTTGTTGCATTGTCCTGATAGCTGATGCAGCGCGCTGAAGGCTGGTCCTGAGACTCCTGGAACAAACTGGAAAGCGGACCAACTGCTGCTTGTTGCAGGGAGAGCTGTTGCTGAGGAGACACTTAGAAAAACTGAATAGCTGGAGCGAAAAAGAAAAAAGGGCTCATGGACATGGACCACAGTGTGATTGCGGGGGAAGGGGGCAGGAAGGGAGGAAGTGGGTGAAGATGGGAGAGGGTATAAAGGGGATAAATGGTAGTGGAAAAATACAATTCCAAAAGGCTGACACAACAGAGGAAGTTATTTTTAAAAAACTGAACGGATCAAGTCCTCTCCATGTTCTTGCCTTTTAATTTCTCTCTAGCACCCCCTGTTGGCAAAAACGGAGCACAACCTGACCGTGGAAAAATGTGTTAGATCAACACCCAGCCACACCACCACAGAGCAGAGTAGGTAAGGATTTGGGACTAAAAGATGACAGGTTAGTAAGAACACACCCACTTATTCCAACAAGGACAGGAGCTCGATGGAGGCAAATTGTCCTCTGATATCGAGAGCTTCATTGCTGGTTGCAGCCCACAGTTTTGAAAATGAAGCGTTGTTTCTTAGCCGCTTGATGGGACTGAGCAGTACTCTCCTCTCAGAATCACACTAGAGGTTCTGATATCTTACCTACAGCTTCACATATTGTTGATCGTCCAAAACCTGTTTTTGTGCTAATCTCTCACTGCCCTATGAAACTAAGCAGCCTGCCCCACCGTCTTTTTTCCTACCCTTGAACTAGGCATCTCATGCATAGCCTTGGCTGGCTCCACCACAGCCAAACGCTGAGCCTTTCTGATGATCCCAGCTGGGGCCAGCTCCCAAATAGCCAGCAGCACCAAGGACAGGGCCTTACATCCGTGCCCCTAGAACCTGCCAGACAACAAGGTAAGTACAAAAAGCAAAGAGATGTCTTCTGGTCTGGAGACTTGACCCTGACTCAGTTAGACTTGGTCTGACTCAGAGAGGCAGTGCAGCTGACTTACTGACATAGACTCGGAAAGGGCATGTCCAGTGTAAACTGTAACAGTCTGGCAAAGCTTGAGGGCCGAGGCAAGTCGCCCTAACTTTAAAGGCATGCTAACCATAGGCTCTGTAGAGGATGTGGTAAAAAAAGAGGCTCTGGACCTTGAGTCAGAAGGCTGGCATTTGAATCCAAAGTCTACCATTTACCAGCTATGAGACTTCAAAAGTCATTTATGTGTTTTAAGCCAGTGTTTCTATTTTTGGAAAAGCAGAAGGAAAACATCTTCCATGTAGAATTATTGAGACAATAACATATAATAGTATCCATAAAAGCAGTGAATATATTATGGGTACTTAATAATCTAAACTGATATGGAACTGTAATGGGAAAATGTCAATATATGTTTTATGCAACCAGGAATTCAAAACATCATGTACCAGACACAGTGTATATATGTGTCTGGTACATATATGCCAAGTTACCAAGTTATGGTTCTCATGCATCCTGTTCTGTATTCCTTCCATCAGAGCCAAGGCAATGATCTTGGATTGGTCGGGTGGAGTTGGGGTTAGGATGGTGAGGTTAAAGGGGAGTAGACAATTATGCAAGCAGATGTTCATATCTTTAAACAATACTTATTTGGTTTTCGATAACTAGACCCTCTCCTTTTATTCTTACCAGGTAGGAAAAAACATCATAAAGACGAGATTTGAAGAACTGAAATAGCCATCAACAGACGTGTGTTGAAGCCACTGCTCTGCCATTTGGAAGTGATGTGGCAAGTTACTTAACTCGCCCCAGCCCACGTTTTTGTTTTAGTTGTTATTTTTAGTTTTGTTTTGTTTTAACTCTGTAATAGGCTTTTTCCTCTGTAAGAGGTGGATTAACCTACCTTATGGGGGGCTGTTTGAGGAATAAATGAGACAATATGTGCAAAGGGCCTGGCGCAGAGTAAGCCCTCAATACAGGGGACCGTTACTGCCAGCTCCCGAGCACTCAGGTTTGGTGGGCAGACCAGCGAGATAGGGGCTGGAGTCCTGGCTTTGCCGCTGACTGTGTGATCATGGGTTAGTCACTTAGAATCTCTAGGCTTTAGTTTCCTTGTCTTTAACAGCGAGAGACTATACTGAAGTCGGGGTGCAGTTGGGTTACTTCATAGGGTTACTAGGAAGTGGATCTGATGGAAAAAATCAGTGCAAAACACTTTGTATATGTGTATACATACATGTATGTATACTTGCACACATATCCATACATGTGTCTATATGTTTGTACGAACACCTCTACAGATGTAGACATGTATATATGTATATGTATATACGTATGTGTATAATGTATATACACATACACATACACACATAGATGTTGATTTAGAAGATCTCTTAATATTACATAGTCTAACTATGGTAGCCCCCAATAGGAATTTACAGGTTAGGACAAAGAAAAGGTATCAAAATCCAAGCCGTGCTGTGACAATTGAGGGAAGCAAACGTAGCCTCTCCTTTGTTACAGATAAACATTAATATCTTTATTCTATTCATTAATAATTAACTGCCCCAGGCTCTGATTCAAGTATAATTGCACCTTATGAAATCCCACAGCAGAGAAATATTGTGCAAAATGCAAACCACCAATTTTATCAGGAGTAATAAAAATTCAATTAACTTTAGAATAAATGTGCGAGTTAGCAACCCAAGCTTAACGTAAAGCCATGGAATGTAAATAGATTTTGGAAAACAAAATAACAAGGGTGTGACAATTTATAAAATCCATGGAAAATCCATCATTGCTTTCCACACGCTGGCAAGAAAGGGCCCACATTATGAGAGGGGAAAATAATTTTTGACGTTTTTACTGTGCTTTACAGCTGGAATAGCCCGACGAAGAGGCTGCATAGAAGGCTTCCTATGTAGCTTGAGGGAAAATGTAAACCGCCCAGAATTATTTCTTCTGTGTACCTTGGGTAGGGCCAGAAATTATGCAGTGCGGGTGAAGGTTTTCACTCCAGAAGAGCATGGGTGAAAAATATGACCGTGAACCTGGCATCAGATAGAATGGAACTTGGTCTGCACTCTGTCCTTTATTTGCTATGTAACTATGGACAGCGCCGCTTAACCTCTCTGATCTTCAATTTACGCATCAGAAAAATGGAGGCACTAATATTATTGTTGTGAAAGTGTTAAAATGAGATATTTATGACAGCACTCTGTATACATTATGGAGGTTAATGAAGGTTATTTGAGGTGACGTTATACCATAATTCGATGATCTTAGGATCTTTCATTGTGTTTTTTAGTCACACAGAGGAATTTGCATGTTCAAATAATCTTCTTTAAAGGAAGAAGTTCAGGAAAGGATTTTTTCAACAATGCTATCATTTGTCAAAATAGTGTGGGGATTCCTATTTGAAAATAGATTTAAAAAGTCACGCCAAAATAAAGTGGCTATATTACACTCACAACCATTTAAAAAAAGAGGTAATGTATCATATCAACAAGCTTCATCCCTCACTTTCTTCAGTGGACTTGAACTTGTCATTAATGAGCATATCCTGAGGAATGAGTCACAGATTTTTAAAGCAACTTGTAAGAAAGACTCAGAAGTGTTTTGAATAGTGACAACATGGGTGGGACAGGTGTCAGAGCATCTTGGATCTGGGAGGGACCGCTCCTACCGTTTCCCACAGCTACTCATGTGATACTAAAACCTTTTCTCTAGCTCTTCCATTAATGGTTGTCCAGGCTGTGCTTGCACACCTCACGTGATGGGGGGCTCACTATTCCACACTGTAGTCTATTCCACCTTTGGTCATTTCTGTCTGTGAGGAGTCCTTCCTTATAAAGGACTGAGAATATGGTTTTCTGACATTTTTATTCTGTGCTTTATCCATCATGCTCTATTTACTTCTCTTTCAAGTAGCAGATTCTCAGATTTTCAATGATTTTTTTCATCATACTTTCCTTAAGTCACTTTTTAAAGAATGAATAACTTGACTTCTTCAATCTATGAAAGTGTACCCAGCAGTGAATGCATTACTTCAAGCGTGGTCTGACAGATCAGGTTGTGTATGCATGTGTGTGTGGGTTTGTGCATATGTATATTTTTTCTTGCTTTTACCAAACAGTGAAAGAAACAATGATGCTTATATATTTACTCAGTAAATACTAATTAAGGTCTTGCTACATGCTAGGTAATCTTCCTGATAGTATGACATCAAGAATGAATGAAAAAGACAGATTTCTTGTTCTCAGGAACAAGGCTTATATTCTAGTTGGAGAGTAATAAATGGATAAGTATATAATTAAATACCATATAGATAAATGTTGAGGAGATGATCAATGCAAAGTAAGGTAACAGAGAATGACCAGGTGATGAGGAGGGTGTATGGTCAGGTGATCGAGATAGACCTTGATGAGGATATGACATTTAAACAGGGACTGGAACAAATCAAGGAATAAACTGGCAGAATCTGAGGGAAGAACATTTCTTGCAGAGCTAATATAGCAAGTGCTAGGATCCAGAAGCAAATGACCTTGGCATGTTTGAGGAACCATAAGAGACCTATGTGGCTCTAGTTGAGTGAGCAAGAGGAAGGGTAGTGACACATGAAGTCAGGGAGATAGACATGAATCAGATGCTATCAAACCCTGTAGGGTGTGATCACAAGTTTGGATTATATTCCAAGAGGGGTGGAGAATACATTTGAGGGTTTTGTGTAACGACTGCATCATTTTGAGATCATTGACTTTGGCTCCAGTGTAGAGAATTCACCTGGGTGACCATAGAGGGGAAGCAAGGCAATCATCCGGCAGGTGAGATGGCTGCAGAAAGTGAACGGGTGTTCTGATCACCAATTCCACTGTGTGTATGTTTTGGGGGGAGTGTTTCCTTATACCACAAGCAGTGCTGGGTGTCCTCCAATTCAACTCAATCCTGACACAATCTCTCTGGAGACAGCATCAGATTCCACAGGTTCAAGGTTGAGTCCCACAAGACAACAGCCTCCACCCCAATTCGGATGCTGTTTTAGCCCAGGCTGTTACCTGTTCGTCTGCCCAGCTGGCTATAGATCACAGGTCCCCTCGTCACCTCCTTGGATTCTATGAATTTTCTAGTGCATCTCACAAAACTCAGGAAACCTATTTACTCACGAGATCACCAGTGTATTATCAGCCAGGTGGAAGATGGAAGACAGGCAAGGTATATGGAAAGGGTACAGAGCTTCAATGCGCTCTTTAGGAGGGCCACTCCGTCTCCGTGTGTCCAATAACCTGGAAATGCTCCAGATTCCATCCTTCTGAGTTTTTATGAACACTTCATTACATAGGCATAAGTGATTAAACCATTGGCCATCGGTGACTGATTCAACCTCTGTCCCCTCTCTCCTCCTCTGAGGTTGGCGGTGGGACTAAAATTTCCAACCCTTTCATCATGTGGTCGGTTACTCTGGCAACCAGTTCCCATCCTGAGGTTACATAAGGGCATTTTAAAAGTCACCTCATTAACCTACCAAAAGGCACTTTTATTCCTCTTATCACTTACTATAATTCAAAGGATTTTAGGAGCCCTGTGCCAGAAATGTGGATGGAGACCTAATATATTTGTTTCTTACAAATTTCAATATCACAGCAAGAGGTGTTAGAGCCTTGAACAAGGGCAAGGGGTTGGATTTGGGGTTTATTTCAAAGATAGTGTCTACAGAACTTGTTGATGGTTATAGGGATCGAAAAATAGAGGAGCTAAGGAATTTGTTGTGGAATACTTGTATAATGGTTTTTGTAAACAGGTAGAGAACCAGCGGGTCTATTGCTGGTGGACATAGGGTTCTTCCATAGAATCATGATGAAAGCATTTCGGGGATCCAGACAGAGGAGGATGAGGTGTAGTAGTAAGATTTATTGGAGAAAAAGCAAAGGACTGCCCCCAGGTGCCTGGTGTCTCATCCAAGACCAGATGATTTAGCTCCACCTTGCTATGTAATGAGTCCAGTCTCTGGGGCTGCAAGTCAGCACTTGTCCTCCCCAAGCCCAGGAGGACCAGGACCCAAAGATGCAGAACATCTCTGTGTTTCATTTTCCTATCTGCACATCTGCCAGCAGGGCTGCACTTGGACCCACATTTGGGTCAGCACTTGGACCTGCGTAGCTGCTATGGAGAGAGAACATACAGACAAATGGGCAAGTGAACCAACCTCTGTTAAGCTTCTATTGTATTCTCCTGGGTTTGGGAAGAGGTAACCTTTCTTTCAAACTAACCAGTCTCTTTCCTGGCTCTTCATGGATTTGTCCTGGGTCCTCTCTCTAACCAATCCCTTTACTAGATCTCCTGGAGTTTTGTGTCCCTTATCCAATCTGATCTTTTCCCAAGTTAGATACTTCCCCTTTATGTCACTATTTGGCTGTACTGTGTTCTCCTCAAAGTTTTGCCTTGGTCATCTGGTTTCTATTGTGCATGCAGTTACCTTTCCCTACGCCATCCTGGCTACTACTGAGCATGTACCTAGCAAAGGGATTTCTCCCACTGTTTCATCCTTCCCTCAGTAATCCCAGCTGGGAAGACTGGAAAGCTGATTTTTCCTCCCTGCTTCTGGGATGAAGTCCCCTGGTGGGCAGAGGATGTGGCTGTCCCCTGGGGAGCCTGTGAATGCTGTGACTTTGTAGTGAATCAGGCTTAATGTCCGATTCCACTTGCCCTCCTCCTTAACTAACTAGCTACCTACTCATAGGAGACCATTCTATGTGGCATGGGCCCAGCTCCCACTTGGAGATGCACAGGACTCATGCCCTTGGATAGGTTCTCCCGTGGGGAATCAGGCCTGCAATGTACCTAGGCCGCTTTGAGACTTGCTTTTGCTAAAACTCCCTCACCCTGAATTGAG
>PVKM010035752.1:0-15056 GCA_004027735.1 Carollia perspicillata | reverse complement strand
TACTTTTTTGAATTTTTATTTTAATTACTGTTTAAGTACAGTTTTTTGTCTTTTACTCCCATCCCAGCCAGTCCCCCTAGTCCTCCCCACCTCCCTCCCATTTCCACCCCTCCTTGTTTTTGTCCATGTGTCCTTCATACTTGTTACTGTAAACCCTTCCCCTTTCCCCCTGAAATTTCCTCCCCTCTCTCCTCTGGTCACTGTCAGCCTGTTCTCTACTTCAATGTCTTTGGTTATATTTTGCTTGCTTGTTTATTTTGTTGTTTAGGTTCCTGTTAAAGGTGAGATCATATGGTATTTGTCTTTCACCACCTGGCTTATTTCACTTAGCATAATGCTTTCCAGTTCCATCCATGTTGTCCCAAAGAGTAGGAGCTCCTTCTTTCTTTCTGCTGCACAGAATTCCATTGTGTAAATGTACCGTAGTTTTTTGATCCATTCATTTACTGATGGGCACCTAGGTTGCTTCCAGCACTTGGCTATTGTAAATTGTGCTGCTATGAACATTGGGGTGCATAGGTTCTTTGGGATTGGTGTTTCAGGGTTCTTAGGGTATAATCCTAGCAGTGCAATTGCTGGGTCAAAAGGCAGATCCATTTTTAGTTTTCTGAGAAAATTCTATACTGTTTTCCACAGTGGCTGCACCAGTCTGCACTCCCACCAATAGTGAACTAGGGTCCCCTTTTCTCTACAACCTCTCCAACGCTTGTTGTTTGTTGCTATGTTTATGATGGCCATTCTAACTGGTGTGAAGTGGTATCTCATTGTGGTTTTAATTTCCATCTCTCTGATAGCTAGTGATACTGAGCATCTTTTTATGTGTCTCTGGATCCTTTGTATGTCCTCCTCGGAGAAGTGTCTGTTCAAGTCCTTTGCCCATATTTTAACTGGGTTGCTTATGTTCTTAGAGTGGATTTGTGTAAGTTCTTTATATATTTTGGAGATTAAATCCTTTGGAGATGATACCCTGAGGTATCATTGGCAAATATGTTTTCCCATACAGTTGGTTCTCTTTTTATTTTAATACTATTTTCTTTAGCTGTTAAATCACTACTTAGAAGAGTACAGATATTCATGACAAGAGCTAAGTAAAAATAAGCAGAATATAAAACATGTACAGCAAAATCTCTTTTTTGTAAAAGAAAAATATTGGTGATGGAAAAGAACTCCGGGCAGTGATTAAAGTTCTTAGGACACCAACCTTCCTCAGTGGGTCCTCTGGGCCACCACAAAAATACTTCCTGTTTCTAGAAAGTCACCATCACACAGTTCTAGTACCTGTGAGTTATTGTTGTTGTTGTTGTTGTTGTTATCATTCCATAGTGTTCAGGATCAGCCTGTTCAAGGGATGACTGATCATCTGAATTTTGGCAAGATGTTCATATTCATGTTCTTTTTCGCCAATGGGGGCATTGTCCTCTGTGGCCCTTTAAGTGTCATGATGCTACAAGTGACCTTCCCTGGCCTGTACAAAGTTGCAACTGCAGGATAGAAATTCCCAAAACTAAACATACCCTGCAGAGATGCACTGTTGTTCTCTGTCCTGGGAAAATGGTGTTTCTTTTCCACAACAATTAGCGAGGGTCAAAGGGCCAGTGTCATCACCACAGAAGTCTTTGTCATCCTTGTTTATAACAGATTTTTCATCTCTTGGCTTCCCACAGTTAGAGAATTGGGCGACATGGGGACCACAACTAGATACATCATAGAAAAACCCAATGCCCTGGCTTCCAGAATCAAAGATGGTTTAACCCTCACTTCCCATTTGGCCTACTTAAAGGAAGCTTAGAGAAAAGAGGATGGACCTTCAGGAGGGAGGTCTTACACTGGAGACTGATGTAGTTTTTCCACTTAAAACCTCTGTGACCTTAAGCATGATATGTTATTCCTCTGAGGTCTGTTCTCTCTTTACAAATTGGAGCAAATTAAGAACGAAAACTTTCCTACATGTCTCGTGGCATCAAAAGGATCAAATGAGATCATGCATATAAATGTGAGTGGTGAGATTTTCTAAAACAATTAGGAATTTTAATTTTGATTCTTAGAAATTCAGCTGTCATGCACATGAATCATTCAATTGACTACCTACCACAGAATGCCCAGGAATCCAACTGGAAATAACAATTTCACAGAAAAACAATATTCTCTATATCAAACAAATGGTTACTCATGAGACAAAACCACCACAGTCAAATATGGGCTTTACATCAGCCAGAACTGGTTTGACTTCAACTTTTGCTAGTAGCTGAATACACAGCATAGAGAAGTTAAGTAACTGATCAAAGTTTTGGTTTCCTTATCTGTAAAATGGATGAATTCCTGTAATATCACAGAGGACTGAGGTGAGCATTACATAAGACAAAGTTCTGTAAACCTTAGCACAGTGCTGGGGCGTTGTCAGCACTTTGGGAATGACAGCTTCCAGGTGGCTCTGGGAATGGAAAGAATAAAGCCACGAGACATGCTGTCTCCAGCAAAGCTAGGCAGCCTCAGGAAAAAAAGAGCCATGCTGTCAAGTTCCGGGGTTGACAAAGCCAAACTGAAGATGTGCACAACAAGGACAGAATTTGGCCTGGAACTCCCGCTACAGCACTGGTGAACTCTTTACTTTTGAGAGTTCAGAATCACAAATATTGAGTAGAGGCGAACCTCTTTATGGCTCTAAAGTTTCCCCTTCCTATCTTGAAGTGAACCAGTATGCTACGTGTTATTTGTACGACTAATATTCAAGTTCAGTGGCACTGGTTTTTGAAATACTGAACTACTGCAGGACTATTTGCCATGTAGTGTGAGCTATTAAAACTACCAGTCACTTGATGACATTGCACTGCAGCGGCCCTAGACATGGACAGGTCTGGCAGCTGCTCAACAGACCAAGGGGGGCTGAGACCTGGGCATGTGCAGCACCCACCAACAGCTCCCGAGGAAGTCAGCACCGGAGACACAAGCCACAGAGCAGGTGGTGCCAATGAGTCAGATGATGAGGGTCCAAACCACGTGAAGCCCTGGCGTCCAAGTGCGTCACAGTCCTGACAAGTTGACGCATACTCAGCCCTTCCTCACCTGGAATAAGGTGCCAGGGCCCTTAAAGACGATCAATCTAATGGGGAAGCTGATTGAAGGACTTGATGCCATTCCTTATGTCAAACCATGACTAAATGGGCATCATTTAGCTAATGACAAGAACACTTTAAAAAAAAGTCCAAAATCAACAAAAATACTGAAAATTAAAATAAGTCTCCTGTTCTATAAATATTATCACCTGGTAAGCAGTTACAAATGCATGTGTATATTTGTTTGTTTAGAGAATAAAATGGGGCTGTACTTTACATTATATATTTATATATTAATTTACATTATCATACCAATTATAAGATATTTTATTATCACTACTGATACCATCAAATCAGTGTGTACAGTATTTCCACACCCACTTTTCACAACCTTAATGGGAGGATCAGTCCCAGCTAAGTGGCTATGGAAGAATCAGACACTCAAAGACTCAAAAAATATAAAAACAGGAATAAATTAGATGATTCCCTAAGTCCCCTCCAGTTCTAAAAATCTCTGACACTATCATCATTGTAAAAATGTTGAACGTGTACTCCAGGCTACACACTCCGCTAAGCAGTTTCCAGAAACTATGAAATTAGAGCCTCAAAACTAAGCACAGTGGCAGGCAGGCATCCCACTGAGGAAGCTGAGGCTTTGGTGAACTGTAGCAACAGTCACTGGAGAAGGAGATTGGACCTATGTTTGGCTGAACCACAAGCCTCTTCCTTTATCCACCTCCCCATCCTGCCTTCTTTCATGAGGGACTTTGCTCTTCATGCCCCCATTTTCCCACCTCACTTTGTGCCTCCAACCTAGGATTCAGAAGAATCTGACTTGTGTTAGAATTATTTGTGAATGGGTATGCCCCCCACTACCCCACTGTCTCTGGCTCTTTAATAGCAGGGACCATGTTTCATGCTCTTCAGACCCCTCTAAAATCTTAACAGAGTACCCGGCACATAATAATCACTCAATAAATGTATGCAAAACTGGGCTGCTATAGGATACAAGAATCAGAGAGAAGATGGCAGGGATGGTCAGGTAGACCAAACAGGTAAACCTTGGCAGAGACCTGGTCTTTGCCTAACTGGAATATACAATTGAATGCTTTCCATGTCTCCTCACACATCTCTGAATTTCTGATTACAGCCCTGTATCTTCTGGTACCCACAAAGCTTGCCTGCTTAAGAGATGGGGATTTCATGAAACCTTAACAGTTCTATTGTATAGAAGACTAATTTTTGATGAGCAGACCAGGGAGAAATTTTTACCTTCAGACAGATAAGAGGAGCTGATTAAGTAATCATTACTAACTTCTCTTCCCCCAAAGAATCCAAGATGTAAAAAAAAGAGAGAGAATGAGAAATGCAGTCAAAGTGAAGACCACATCGAGACCAAAACTGACTCTGTGCAGAATAAGGGCAAGGTACAGGGGCCACTGACAGGCTGTCAGTGCTAGGGAAGTTCCAGCTAAGTGAATGCAAAATATTCCATTCCATCATGGATCATTGGAACCAGGCCATAATTGCCAATCCAAACTCTAGCCAATAAACCCTCATATAAAACATATATGGATATTGCTTAATATGATTCAACAAATATTTTAAGTATTTACAGTAAGCCAGGGAAACATTTCTATGTAAGAGATAGTTATGTCTAACACTCCATCATTATGAATAAATACGATCAAATCTACTTAAGGAGATCAGAAGCCCCAAAAGAACGCTAAAGAAATAGAATGGGTTCTGCCCACCACATGTCAACTCCAGGAAGTGAAGGACTATTAAAATTTTTTTCTCCCCAGTCTAACCAAAAGGTCAGGTCTTAAATTGCATTAAATGGACCATGACTTTCCCTCTAATTACTAGTGTCGCTGTCTGGAATAGAGAAAACATCCTCATTGTTATCTGACCCCATCCATGATGGAGAATGGTGATAACAAAGGACCCACCGCGCAAAGAAGAAAATGAATCAGAAATCTTCTTTCCAACATTTCAGTTCCATTTAATAGAAAGAGGGGGCACAACAGAGGCCTCAAAGAGTGACTGAGAGAATAACAGTCCTCCCAAATAATCCTCAGACACAGAATTTTAGGAAAACAATGTCTGTTATCCAGTTAAGCTCTAAGAGATGTTCCTCAACCCCGTCTCCTTCCGATAAGACTGTCTTCTCTTAGCTCCTCCTCGGAAGAAATTCTGGAGCTACCAATGCAGGCAGACTTCTTCAAGAATGATCCAATCATTACCCTCCATAGGACAGAAACCATCAGCATCAACGTACATATACCACATACTACATATAACACATACATATGCTACACATACACCAGAGGAGCCTTACTGCATGCTAAGTGCTATGCAAGAATGTGCAGTATTTCACACAATAAAACTACAAGATAGTTTTGCTCTTATTTTTTAGATAAGGAAGCTGTGTCTCAAAGAGGCAGACTAGCTAGGACATAGCTAAGAACAATGCCATGCATTTTCCATTTCCTCAGCTGTGGTCAGATGGCCACAGCAGTGCAAGTCCTGCTTGACCCATGAGAGGAAGCAGTACACGTTTATAACATTTCACCACTTAATGGGCACCAGAAATGGGCCTCAAATGGGCACACCAGGAAGGTAAAATGACTGTCCCCAATTATTGCTATGATTAATGTTTTTACAAAACAGATATGTTGCCCTGCCTGGTGTGGCTCAGTTGGTTGGGTGTCATCCCACAAACTGAAAGGTCGCTGGTTCAATTCCCCATCAGGGCACATGCCTGGGTTGCGGGATTGGTCCCCAGCCAGGGAATGTGTGAAAGGCAGCTGATCAATGTTTCTTTCTCACATAAATATTTCTTTCCCTGTCTTTCTCCCTCCCTTCCCCTCTATCTAAAAATAATAAGTGAAAAAAATTAAATAAAAACAGCTTTATTGACACATGAAATTGCCATAAAAGAAATTGCACATATTTAAAATGTAAACTTTTGATAAGTTTTGAAATATATGTGCGTGGGTATATACACACACACATCTCTTTAAAGCCTGTGTCCCTCTCTATATCCCTGAATAGGGTCACCAGACTGGGAGAAGATAAGACAAACACAGTAATCGCCATAAAACGCCATCCTTGATCCTACAGAGCTATTTACTTTGCCACGGCCATTCTCTGCAAAGCTCTATACTGTGCTAAGAAACAGAAACTGTGCTTACTTACTTGGGACAAGTCAGAGTGAAAATTCCATGCATAACCATATATCACAGAGCTCAAGGGAGGGATCAACCACTAAGCAATAAAGAATACTGGGATCTTCAAGCTGTAAGTGCAATTGGTTCAGAAACCTCGTGTGTGTGTGTGTGTGTGTGTGTGTGAGAGAGAGAGAGAGAGAGAGAGAGAGAGAGAGAGAGAGATTGGGAGGTTGAGGGGAGGGGAATGAAAGGAGATACAATACAGAGATGTCAATTCTGGTTTCTACTTTAAAGGTGTTATTTATTTTTAGAGAGGGGAAGGGAGGGAGAAAGAGAGGGAGAGAAACATCAATGCATGGTTTTCTCTCAGGTGGCCCCCACTGGGCATCTGGCCCACAACCCTGGCATGTGCCCTGACTGGGAATCAAAGCAGTGACCTTTTGGTTCACAGTCTGCACTCAATCCACGGAGCCACACCAGCCACCATTGGTTTATACTTTAACAAAGACTTTCATTCAGATGTATGTATCTATATTCATAAATATTGTATTTTATTATTTTGTTACATTTTGCTATATATCATATATAATATAAACTTTATTCTGTCATGGTATAAATATATAATACAGAGGTCACTCATATTCAATATGGGAAATCTGGGCACATCTATGGATGTATTTCAAGATCATTCTAGAAAAAAAGCAAATGACTTAGAAAAGAGGATGGGATCAGGGATGAAGGGAGAAAAAAAGAAAATCTAGAATAAAACCACAGGGTGGCCTTGTGCGGTGTAAAGACTGCAAGGTAGTACCACACCTCTGTGCACCTGAGGTTCCCTAAAACCAAAGTAAAAGAAAGTGGAACAGAAAAGAAACTAAAACGAGAGAACAAACAAAGGTAACCATTGTTAACATGTTAGAGAAGTGTATATCCTTGCATTTTTAGCTCTGTGTTTTTCTGTATATTGTGAATCCCAAGAAAGAAGACATCTAAGGGGCTCCTGGGGGCTAACTGGACTCAAGTTTTAAAAAACAGAGCCTAGCAGCCATTTCCACACAGGGGCCTCTCACACAACTGCACTGCAGGAAGAGGCCTGCACTGGGCTGCCCACCTGCAACGTGTCTCTGACAGCCGAGCCAGCCCTTATAAAGGAGCTCCTGGGATTCTATTTCAACCAATAGGACTAAGGCTTTCCCCATCCATTGAAGCTGTGCAGTTCTAACCAACCAGAGCAACTCTACTCTGACCAATCAGGACAGTGCCTTTTGGGCCACACTGCGAGGATTTGGAGTCCTCATTTGCATGAGGACAAAACAACCAGAGATCAGGGACAGGGAATTCTGTCTGTATAATCTAGCTCCCCTCTGGCTCTAAGAGTGTACTTTCCCCTTCCACCGAAAACTATGTTTCACAGGCTAGGCTGAAGATGTCTTATTGGATCAGAGTAGAGTAGATCAACACAGCACAAAGCAAAGCAGACCCGCAGGGAGCAGAGCAGAACAGACCATCAAGGCGCAGAGCAGAGCTATCTAGCCAGAGAGGGGCCTGGGCCCAGAGCCTCCAGGCCCCCAGAGCCACCTCACGGCCGTGCTGCTTTCACAGCTGTGCGGTATCACAATTGAGCAGCTTTTCACTGCACACAGCTTCCTTCTTCACAGAACACCAAACTGGGGGTTCCTGGTGGTGCTGAATTGTTGCAAACTACCATCTGGTGACATGTGCACATACATATATTTTCTGTATATACATACACAGAAATAATAGCATATTATATATAGTTTTGTCCCTGCTGTTTTTCCCACTTAATACTGAAAAGTGTTTTTCAAGTCATCAATATTTTTTCTCTAGCATCTCTCATAGGGCTGCAACACAGCTAGTAACTGATTTCCTTTGCAAGGTCTCACCAAGTATTATTATACATATGCATGCATATAAAGTGGACAGGAATTTAGAGGAGCTTATTTCCAGCCTGAGGAGAGAAATGCAGGTGGCTGGATATAGGAAAGAGAAAAGCTTTACAAAAGAGGTGGTGTTTAAACTGCAGTTTGGGCAGGGATAGGTTATAGGGCATTTTAAGCTAAGGGAGGAGAGCAAGCACAGGTCAAGAGACCACCAAGTCAAGCACAGGCATAAACAGGGAAAGGATCCTACCTGAGCACCAGTTAGACTTGTACCAGGGACCATGCTAGAGCACTGAGGTCTGGACATTACTGTCTCCACTCAACAGATGAGGAAGGAGGGGACTCAGATGCTAAGTTACTTGTCTAAGGCACCACACTGCAAGCTGAGTATCATGCTGTTTCCTCAGGGAACTAGGAAGAGGTAGAGGGTGCGTTAGAGAGAAAGGGAAGCGAGACTGAGAAGGTGAGTGGTCCTCAGATCCCAGAACGATTGAGGGTCAAGCTAAAGAGTAAGAACTTTTCCCTGCTCTCAGTATAACTGCTTGTGGGGTTCGTTGTCACACTGACATAACAAATGACAAAAATGGTTATCAAGAGAGTTCCAAAAAGCTGTTCGCAAAGCAGATTAATATTGTCTCAGACAAGTGGAATTTCCCAGGAAGAGCACACCCTTTAGGGCACATTTCAAAAGCCAGAGCTCCATCTCAGGGCACCTGAAGGAAACTTCAAGGCAGTACCTTAGTGTCTACTTATCAGATACATGCATTAGTAGGAACCCCTGACAGGCAGTCTGTGAATAAGCTGTGCCAAGCATAAAAATGCTCAATGAGGTGAAGCGAACTCAGAGTGAGGACACATGTAAATGCTAACTAAACAGAGAAATGGTAACTAAACAGAGAACTAAACAGAGAATGTAAATGCTAACTAAACAGAGAATGCTAACTAAACACTTTGAAGGTGAATCCTGGGACACACAAAAACAAAGCAAAAGAAAAGGAAAAACCCACAGCAAGCATTCGGAGGAAAAGCTACTACCTAAGTGCAAAAAGAACCTGCAACTCCTCAGCTCCATTGGTCTCCAGGACAAAGTCTGGTGTGGACTTGGTTTGTGGAGACATGCTCATAAAGGTCTGACCACTGCCCTCTCAAGGGGGAAAACCACTGAGAAAATTCAATCAAAGTCAACGACGGGGGCTGGCAGGGCTAGACAAGAGAATACCCGAGTCTGGCCTCGGCACACAGCAGACTGTGCTAAACTTCAATCAAGGGCACACTCTTCCCTGCCAGGGAGCAGACTGGCTCATACCCTCTCTTCAGAACCCTGCCACTCAAAAAATGACCCTCCATGTGCTACTTGTGCCAAAAGTCTCAACTCAACAATAAAAACTCCTGGAGAACCAGAAAAAGAGAAGAACCGTTGGGCACCAGAGCATGATAAGGCTGAAAGAACAGAAGCTTTGCAAATAAGCAGACCTGGACTTATGGCACTGACCTTTCCTTACTACCTTTGTAACAGTGTAATCTCTCTGAGTCTCAGCTTTCTCTATTGTAAAACAGGCAGGGTATCTTCCTTCCAGAATGTGATGAGGTTTAAAAGAGATAATCACAGAGAAGCTTCTGCCATCTGAAAGGCAATTGTTAAGTAGTATCAGCCTATGCATGCCTACCTTATTCCCATATGGGAAAGTGAAGGAGAGCCTATGGGCAAAACATCCATGAGAAAAGGAAAGAAACAGGCACACGGGGAAGGTCTGTGTCTAGGAACTGCCATGTTCTTCCCTGATTCAGTGGAAAGGGCACCTTCTGTCTATAACTTTATGCAACGAGAAAGCCTATGATACCTTCCTCATAGGATCATTGCAAAGATTAACTCCACCATCTGTAAGAGCACGCTGTCTGCTACATTCTCAACTTAGGAAGTGGTAGCTTGAGGTGGAGGTGCACTTGGTGTCACTTGAATTAAGTACAACATTGCTCACAATGGATCACCGACTGGGACTCTCAAATGCTTTCCTTGCCTGGGGATTTTTCAAAATAAGGGGATTGCAACTGCATGGATGAGACAGCCAAGAAATGGTCCTCAGAGGGAAATCCTCGCAGTGCTACTTGAGGCAGGCTTCCCAAGCAAAGAAAGGGAGTCCTTCCCTGGTTTCCATGTTAACTCGCTGCTCCGGCTGTCTTTCTGGCTTAATTATGCTCCAATAACTCTGACAAGACTGGCTATATATCAAGACAGTGGGAATCCTAAAATAAAAGCAAGATTAATGTTACGACCTCAAACTGGGCATGGGGGCCCACTAATTGGAAATCATGGACTTAATTGAATCTTGGGCATGGCACTGCCAGCTGGATTAAATTTCTTCACCCGCATGAAAAATGATGGAAATACACCAATGACAATGAAGCCAAACGTAAGCTGTTGCTGAGGAGACAGGTTATTGGTTATTTCCCTGGCATACTAGCTACCCAACCCTCAGAAGAGTCTGAAGTCATGCTCTGGAGAGCCCTTTACCATCATTTCAGATCTCTCCTGTCTTCCACATGCTCGAGGGTTCTTTGTAAGCTCTCTGAATTTCGGTTTTGAGGTAATAACTCTTAAGTTATATATATATTATATATATATATATATGTTATATGTAGTTATATGTATATAATTCCTATATATAATATATAAAACAATTTTAATACATTCAACTGAAATATATATATATATGTATATGAACACATATAAATACTCAAGAAATGTGCCATAAGAAGTAGCCGTATCATCATCCCATCTTCACCATCACCCACTATTATAAGGAGCCTGGAGGGGAAGGAAAACAGGAAAGAGCTGTGTGGCTTCCCTTCTACAGACTGCAGAAAGGAATCAGAGACAAATGGCACAGACAAATCACTGCACAGCCAGAGCCTCCCTGAGTTCAAGGTAGCTTCTGCCTCTCTGCTTGGCATCTGGCAGATAAAGATTCTGTGTCTCTTCTAGTTCCTGTAGTCTGATCTGTGTGGATCTATCTGCTCTTGGGACAGAGATTTGCAGGCATGAATCCCCACCCAGCACTGAGAGACGGGTATAATAGTCTCCGCTGCAGGAGGAAAGAGAGGATGCTGAGGTGGTGACTAATTTGTCTAAGGCCCTGCCCACAGTGGGTACTGGCACCCGGAGAACATGCAGTTTCCTCAGAGAACTGGGAGAACATAGAGAGTGTGTCATGTGTTAGAGAGGGAGAGAAGGAAGATTAGGAAATCCCAAAAGGCTTGAAGTTCAAACTAACTCTGAGAAGTCCACGGAGTTTTTAGAATTACGGTGAGGGGTGTGGGAATGCTTCTGCTGGAAGCTGCAATAAGAGAAAATTAACTGAGAACGAGCAAGAAGAGCTTAGTGAGAATAGAGACAGGGCTCAATTTATACCGTACCATGGTATCTGTACCATGCACCAAGCAGGACACTGACCAGGGCAAACAGTCCAAAATAGAACACTGAACTGAAGTGAATTAAATGTGTTGAAAACCATGAGCTCCATTTCGGCCTTAAACCAATTACAGTTGCATTGAAATGCTGCAAGGTAATAATGGTGGAGGCTATCATTTATTAATCACCTTCTGATTATTGGAAACTGCGACTATGAACTTTATAGCCATTATCTTATTTAATCCTCACAATCATGTTGCCAAGTTAAGTTCTATTATCCCCTTTCCTCAGATGAGCAAACTGAAGACCCAAGGGGCAAATACGGACACACAGCCAGGGCTCTTCCCCAGGTCTGTCTCATTCCGAAGCCTGTGTTCTTCTCATGACATTTTGCTGCTACACACACACACACACACACACACACACACACACACACGCACTAGTTAAAAGCTTCAACCATAAAGGGAAATAGTCAAACCAGAAAGCACTGCTGGATAATAGAGCAGCCAGATCCCGGTCTGGTTCTGCTCTGTATATGATCTAAGTATGCTTTTAAGACCAGACACGGAGGAGAGAAAAACTGCTAGCCGGCAGATACTCGGAAGGCATAAAGGAAAGAAAATGACCTTCTGAGACTTTAACAGGCAGCACAGGAAAGCCAAGGCCTAGCTGTGCTCACAGTCCCTCATGTGGACTTGGTCACACAAAGGGATGGTGGCAGCAGCTTAAGATGCTCTTTGCTCATATGTGGAATCTAAAAAAGCCAAACCAGAGAGTAAAATGGTGATAACCGGGTTCTGGAGTGTGAGCGGGTAGGAGAGGTGTTGTTTAAGGGTCCAAACTTGCAATGAGCAGTAAACAAGTCCTAGAGACCCAATGTACAATATAGTTATTATAGACAAAAATTATAACAATCAAGCCTGAATACAATAAAACTTGCTAAGAGACTAGATCTTAATTATTCAATCCACAAAAAAAGAAACTATAATTATGTGACATGCTAGAGGTGCTAAGTATTGCTATAATGGCAATCATACCGCAATATATAAATGTATCAAATCAACATTTGTACACCTTAAATTTACATAATGTTATGTCATATGTGTATATATATATATTTTTTTTTTTAAATGTTCTTTCTTAAATTAGCCTCTGCCTGCTGTCCAGTGTCATCCACCCTCCAGGCACACACCGTCTTTAGGGTCAGCAGCTGCTGCTCTGACTTTGACTCTCACGTCCGCCAGCCACGTGCATAACCATTTCACTGTTGGCAGCAAAGCACAGGAGAAGAGGGGGGCAAGAGCTCGAACCAACCTGCGAATATGCTCTCCACCTTCCCCGCAGAAACCATTCTACAGACTTTGCAGACCTGCCCACTGTCAAGTCCCTTTAAGGTATAAAAGTATACTAGTGCTGACAGACCCAGGGTCACAGCCTTCTTTGACAAGGCTATGTATGACAGAGCTGATAAGGCATTAGCAGTGTCTGGTCTCCCTTGGTGCCTTTTAGATCCCAGATAACAAGATCAGAGCTCACAGGCTCTGAGATTTCAGAGGTGGGCACAACCACAGGAAGGTCTTCGTACAGGAGGGACAGCATGAGAGGCTGAAAGCAGGTGGCCTTCCTTCACGACTAATGTGTCCTCGGCAAAACCCGAAGAATGGTGAGAGTGGGCTGGCAGATGCATTGTAAAGGTTCGGTTTCCTTCTTCTTTTTTTAAAATTTAAATTATGTTATTGTTGTTCAATTACAGTTGTCTGCATTTTCCCCCCACTGCTTCCCCCCACCCCAGCCAAACCCACTTCCCTCCCTTGCTTCCTCCCTCCCCCTTGGTTTTGTCCCTGTGTCCTTTACAGTTGTTCCTGAAAACCCTTCTCCCCACTGTCCCCTCCCCCCTCTGGCTATTGTTAGATTGCTCTTAATTTCTCTGGTTATATTTTGTTTGCTTTTTTCTTTTGTTGATTATGCTCCAGTTAAAGGTGAGATCCTATGGCATTTGTCCCTCACCACCTGGCTTATTTCACTTAGCATAATGCTCTCCAATTCCATCCATGCTGTTGCATAGGGTAGGAGCTCCTTCTTTCTCTCTGCTGCGTAGAATTCCATTGTGTAAATGTACCATAGTTTTTTTCCTCAGAGAACTAAAACTGGAACTGCCTTTTGACTCAGCAACTACGCTACTGGGATTATACCCTAAGAGCCCTGAAACACCAATCCAAAAGAACCTATGCAACCCAATGTTCACAGCAGCACAATTTACAATAGTCAAGTGCTGGAAGCAACCTAGATGCCCATCAGTAAATGAGTGGATCAAAAAACTATGGTTTCCTTCTTTAAAAGGAGGAAATAGGGTTTCAGCTAGCTTATACAGAACCTTTGTACATACTGAAAAAGGCGCTCTGGCCCTTCGGTATCTGATTCCAGTCCACACTCAACCCCTCAAACACACCTGTCTCTGTGTAGCATAACTGGACAAGCAAATTGCAACAGCTCTGGGGAAAATTAATTTTCACTGGGATCCCCTATGTGCCAGGTCCAAGCAAGATGCTTCACATGTACCAGTTCATGTCACCCTTACAAGAACCCTGCAAAAAAGGCTAAGTTGCTCCCACTTTACAGATGCCACAATGAGGCTCAGAGAGGTTACATTCTCTGACCAACTAAGAAGCCCAGCAAGCAGTGGTATAAGAGGTTCCCAGGACTCAATGCCAAGTCTGACTCCAGAATGCAGAGGTGCCAAGACCTCAGGATCAAAACAGCTTGGGATGCCGTTTAAAACTGCAGAGTTCCACATTTTTTCTGAATCGGAATATCTGAGGGTGGGGCCCAAAGTCTGCATCTTTCATCACCCCTCAGGAGCTTCTGATAAACATGGAAGTGTAACGACGCAGACCCGACCCAGTGCCATACTTCCTCACTGAGAATAAGCGATCTTAAGTGAAGGTGGGCCAGGGCTGGGGGAGAGGGAGACAGAGGAGCTACTGTGTACGGAGCACTTTTTGCCTGTCAGGTGCTTCACGTGTGCTTTCATATTTAATCCTTACAACAACCAGAGAGTAGAATGGTGGATATCATGTAAAGGATATCATGATGGCCATCTTACAGAGGTGGAAATTGAGGCTCCTGAAAGTTAAATAACTCTAGAAAGGTCACATTTCTAAGAAACAGCAGGTCAGAACACGAACCAGTCTGCCTGGCTCTAAATCCTATGCCCCTCCACTAAATCCTATGCCCCTTATTTCCCATTTGACGGAGAGAAGAGTAGAGGTTTCAGTGTGATCATCAATAGCATGTGCATGGGTGGACAGACCTGAAATACCTGCAAGGAGACCTAACTCACTATAATCAGGCAGCAGAAATGGCTATGCCCTGGGGGCACCCAACTCTTTGGGCAGCAGCCACGGTCACTGTGCTCTTCATGGAAGTGGGGGCAGCACGAGTGCCTCTTCCCCTTGTACTTCCTCACTGTTCTCCACTGCCTCCCAGGAATGAGCCCAGGTATTAAGGAATTTCCATTATC
>PVKM010035751.1:0-15052 GCA_004027735.1 Carollia perspicillata | reverse complement strand
CCTAAACCTAACTTTAGCCATAGCCATTGCCATAGCCCTAACCGTAACACTAACCCTACACCTAACGCTATCCCTATGCTTAACAATAACCCTCACCGTAGCAGTAGCCCTATGCCTATCTTAACCAAAAATCTTACCTAAACCTAGCCATAGCCCTGGCAGTACCCCTAGCCCTAACCCTAGCCTTCACCCTAGCCGTAACAATAATCTTAGCCCTATACATAAACCTCTCCCCAGCCTTAACCCTAATCCTAAGCTTAACATAGACCTAAAATTAAGCCAATCCCTAACTGTAGATTTCCCACTAACTCTAGCACTAGCCATAGCCCGAACCCTACATAAGCCCTAACCCTAACGCTAACCCTAACCCTAACCTAATCCTAGCCTTAACCTCAAACCTAACCCTAACCCAAATCTAACCCTAATCCTAAACTTAACACTCAGACTAACCTCAAATGTAACCCTATCCAGAGCCCTAAAACTAAACCTACCCCTAGGCCAAGACCTAGCCTTAACCCTAGCCATAACCTTATCCCTACACCTATCCTCATCCCTAACCCTAATCCTAAACCTAAGACTAGACCTAACGGTAATCCTAACGCTGACTGTAGCCCTCCCAGTAACCCTAACCCTGGACATACGCCTAGCCCTAAGACTAACCATAATGCTAAAACTAACCCTAATCCTACCCCTAACCCCAAACCTAACCCTAATTCTTAATCTAACCCTAACCCTAAACCTAAAACTCAAACCAACCCTAACATAACACTTTCCATAGACCTAATCCTAATCCTAGCCCTAGCGTAGTCCTAACTCTATCCATAAGACTACCGAAGTCCAATCCCTACACTTAATTCTAGCGTTAGTCATAGCACCAGCCCAAATCATAGCCCTGGACCTAGCCCTAACCCTAGATCTAGCCTTAATCCTAACCCTAGAACTATTTATAGCATGAAATGTATCCCTAAACCTAGCCCAACCTCTAAACCTATCCCTAACAATAACACTAGTGCTAGGCATAATTCCAGCCCTAACCTAACCTTAAATGTAAATATAACCCCAAACCTGAGGCTGACCTTAGCCATTCTGGGAGAGCTAGCCCAATCCCTACCATAACTCTAACCTTAACAGTATCAATATCTGTATTGGAAATCCTAACCCTAACCCTAGCCCTATCAGAAACCCTACCATAACCCTAAATCTAGATCTGGAACGAGCCATATCCATAACACTGACACTAACACTTACCCTAATGCTAACCCTTCCCTAACAATGACCCACTCCTCACGCTAGCACTAGAACAAGCTCTCTTCATAACCCTAGCGGTAACCCTGAACCTAATACTTAGCATAACCATGGCCTTACCCTAGCCCTAACCCTAAACCTAACCATAAACCAAACAATAACACTAACAAACACTAACAATAACAATAACATTCACACTAACAGTAACACTAGCACTAACAGTAGCTCTAATCCTAATCATACCCCTAAGCCTATATCCCACCCTAACACTAGATGTAGCCATTACCATGGCCCTAAACCTAACTGTTAACGTAATACAAATCCTAACCCATCCCTAGGTTTAACCTAAACCTAGCCATGGCCCTAGCCCTATTCCTAACCGTAACTATTACAATAGCTGTAATCCTAGCCCTAAACCAAAAACTAGGCATAGCCCTAGCCATAGCCATAGCCTGAATCCTATACCTAGCTCTATTTCTACAACAAACCCTAACTCTAACACTCACACTAAACCTAGCCATTACCCTAACCCTAGCCATAACCCCAATCCTAGCAAAAACCCTCAACATAACTTTAACCCTATTTCCAGCCGAAACTTATACCAAACCCTAGCACAAACCCTATACTTAATTCTAATCCTAGCCCTAGCCTTTACCTAAAGCTAACTCTAACACTAACCATAACCCTAACGCTAAACCAAGCCCTAATTTGAAACGTACTCCTAATCCTAGAACTAGCCATAGCCATAGCCCTAACCATAACCCTAAACCTAAATCCATCCTTATCCCTAAAAGTAAACCTAACCCTAGCCGTAACCCTAGTTCTAGCCCTAACCATAACTCTAACTCTAATTCCAACCCTCAACCTAGCTCTAAAGCTAAACTTAGTCGTACCTATAGCCATACCTGTAGCCCTAAGGTTATTTCTAAATCTAGCCATTGCCCTGGCACCAGGCCTACACACAAACCTAACTCGATCCCTAACCATAGCCCTAACAATAATCCTACCCCTAGCCATAACACTAACCGAAACCTTAATACTAATGCATACTCAAACCCTAACACTAAACCTAACGCAAAACCAAACTCTAACACTAACCCTAATCCTTGAACTAAACATAACCATAATACTAATCCTAAACTTGACCCTAGACCTAACGATAAGCCTAAGCCTAGTCAAGAACGTAATGCTAACCTAACGCTAATCCTAGCCCTAATCCTAAACCTAAAAATAGCTGTTAACCTAAGCCTAGGCCTACCACAACCCTAACCCTAAAACTATCCCTAGACCTAACACTAACCCTAAACATAACCTTAACCCTAACCTTATCCCGAGCCCTAAATCTAAACCAAACTCTAGCCGTAGCATAAACCCTAACTCTAAACTTAATTCTAAAGCTAACCCTAACCCTATCCCAACCCCTAACCCTAACCTGAACCCTAAAAACACCAAACCCAGCTGTAAGTGAAACCCAAGCCCTAGTCCTAGCCCTAGCCCTAACACTAAGCCTAACCATAACCCTAGCCCTAGCCCTAAACCTATTTCTAAACTTACCCTAATACTGGAACTAACACTAACAGTACCCTAATACTAGAGTTAGCATTAAACCTACCCCTAGCCCTAGAACTTGCCCAAGCTCTAAAACTTACCCTAAAACTCACATTATACCAAGACCTAACCCCAGCCATAACCGTAAATTTCAACTTATCCCTCAAATTGGCCCTAGCAGTACCACTCACCCTTGCCCTAATCCTAAAAATAACCATAACCCTAGACCTACCATAACTCTAGGTATAACCCTAGCCCGAGGCCTAGCCTAACTCCTCTTACATACACTAAACCTATTCCTAAAACTACTACTCACCCTAGCTCTAATCCTAACCCTAGCCATAGCCCTAAACCTAACGCTAACCCTAACCCTAATAATAGCCTTAACACGAACACTGAACCTAAACTTAACCCTAACACTTCCCCTACACCTAAACCTAAACTTGTCCCTAAACCTAACACTAACACTATCCCTATCCCTAGCCCAAAACCTAACCCTAACCCTAACACTAGCCCTAACCATAACACTAACCCTAACACTAGCCCTAGCCCTTAACCTAAAGCTAAACCTCACCCCTTCCCTATAAAAAAAAACTAACACTATCCCTCGCCCTAAACCTAATACTGTCCCTAATCTTAGCTCAAACCATAACATTGACACTAACCATAACATTAATCCTAACCCTAATCTTAAACCTAACCTAAACCCCAAACCTAACCCCAGGCCGATATTATATTAACCCTAACCATAAATCTATTCATAATCCCAAACCTAACCCTAGCACCAGCCCTAACCTTAAACCAACCCCTACTCCTAGCCCTAACACTAGACCTAAACCTAACCATATTTCTAGCCCTAATTGGAACCAAACCTATCACTAAACGTAGCCCTACACCTCACCCAAACCCTAAACCTCACCCTAACCATAACCCCAATCCTAGTCCTAGCACTAACCCTAACTTGTACCTTAGTCTTAACACTAACCTAAAAGTAACCTTATTCTAACCTTATCTCTAGATATAATCCTAACCAAAGCCATACCCCTCACTATAAAACTAATGCTAACATTAAGTCAATCCTTAGCCCTAACCCTAACTTTCACCCTAACACTAGCCCTAACCCTGAACCAAACCCTAAACCTTGCCTAGCTATACCACAGCCCTAGCCCTAACACTAATTCTAGTACAAGCCCCAGACTCACACTAGCTCTATACTTAGGCCTATCCATTATATTAGGCCAAACCCTAAATCTTCCATTTACCCTACATCGAACCCTAACACTAACCCTAACACTATCCTAGCACTCACACTACATTTAGCCCTAACCCTATCACTAAACAATCCTTAACGCTAACCCTAACCCTAAACCTAAACTTAACCCTAACATTAACCCAAACCAGAACCCTACCAATAACCCTAATTCTAACCCGATGCCTAGCCCAGGCAATACTCTAAACCTAAATCTAATCCTCACCCTAATCCCAGCCCTAGACCTAACCCTAAACCTAACCCTAACCCTAGTACAAGCCCTACCCTCACCCTAGCTCTATCCTTAGACCTATCCATAATATTAGCTAAAACCCTAAACCTTGAAATAACCCTAACTGTAACCCTAACACTACCGTATTTCTCACACCAGCGATCGCTCTAACCCTATCACTAACACTAGCCCTAACTCTTACCCTAACCATAACTGTAACCCTAGCCCTACCCCAAAGCTTAAGCCTAGACCATGAATTGACCTTAACTCTAACACTAATTCTAACCTTACCGTAGTACTAACCCTAAACCTAACCTTAACAGAAACACTAACCATAGCTGTAATATTAACTCTAGACCTGACCCCTGTCCTAATCCGAAAGCTAAACCTAACTTTACCGATAGCCATAGCCATAGACCTAACTGTAACCCTAACCCTACACCTAACCCTCTCCTTATGCCTAACCCTAATACTCCCCCTGGCCAGAGCCCTATTTCTAGCGTTAACCTAAAATCTTACATAAACCTAGCCATTACCCTAGCTGTAGCCCTAGCCCTAGCCCTAAACCTAACCGTAGCCTTCACTCTAGTTCTAACAAAAATCTTAGCAGTATACATAAACATATCCTAAGCCTTAACCCTAATCCTAACCCTAACATAGACCCAGAATTAAGCCTAACCCTAACCGTAGCCCTCCCACTAATCCTAACACTAACCATAGCCCTAAACCTAAACCTAGCCCTAACTTCATTCCTACACCTAAACCTAATCTAACCCAAATCCAAAAATAACATTGAAACTAACCTCAAATGTATCCCTATATACATCCCTAACCCTAATCCCAGCCCTAGACCTAGCCCTGGGCTTAGCACTAAACATAACCATATACCTACCCCAATCCCCAGCCTTAACACCAATCCTTAGCCTCAGACTAGACCTAACGGTAATCCTAAACCTAACCCTAGCCCTCCCACTAACCCTAACCCTAGATATAGTCTTAGCCCTAGGCCTAACCCTAATGCTAAAACTAACCCTAAACCTAAAGCTAACACTAAAACTAACTCTAAACTTAGTACTAACCATAAACCTAACCCTAACCATAGGCCTAGTGTAGCCAAAAACCTAGCTTTAGCCCTAGCCGTAGTCCTAGCCCTTCCTCTAATTTTAGGCTTTGTCATAACACCAGCCCAAAACATAACCCTGGACCTAGCACTAACACTAGACCTAGCCTTACCCCTAACCCTAGCCCTATTTCTTGCCCAAAACCTAACCCTAAACCTAGCCCTACCTCTAAACCAAGCTCGAACAATAACACCAGCACTAGGCATAATCCCAGCCCTAACCCTAACCCTAAAAGTAAACATAACCTAAAACCTAAGGCTGACTCCAGCCATTGTGGCAGAGCTAGCCCAAGCCCTGACATAACTCTGACTTTAACCGTATCAATATCCGTATTGGAAACCCTAACCCTAACCCTAGCCCTAACAGAAACCACACTACAACCTTACACCTAGTTCTATAACTAGCCCTAACCTTAACACTAACACTAACAACCCTAATACTAACCTTCGCCCCAAAACTAACCCACCCCTAACACTATACCTAAAACAAGCCCTCTCCGTAACCCTAGCTCTAACCCTGAACCTAATACTTAGCATAACCATGGCCTTACCATAGCCCTAACCCTAACCCTAAACCTAACCATAAAACAAACACTAACACCAACAAATACAAACACTAACACTAAAATTAACACTAACACTAACACTAACACTAACACTAACACTAACACTAACACTACCCTAAACCTAACCTCACCCCTAAGACTAAATCGTGCCCTAACACTAACCATAGCCATTGCCATGGCCATAATCCTAACCGTAACCTAACACTAATCCTACCCCATCCTTAGGTCTAACCTAAATCTAGTCATGGCCCTAGCCCTATTCCTAAACCTAATTCTTACCCTAGCTGTTACTCTAGCCCTAAACCTAAAATGAGCCATAGCTCTAGCACTAACCATACCCTTAACCCTACACATAGCTCTCTTTCTAGACCAGACCATAACCTTAATACTCACACTATCTTTGCCATAACCCTAACACAAGCCATAACCCTAATCATTGCACTAACCCTCAACCTAACTCTAACCCTATTTCTAGCCGAAACTTAAACCAAATCCTAGTCCAAACCCTAACCCTAACCCTAATTGTAATCCTAGCGCTAGCCGTAAACCTAAAGCTAACCCTAACACTAACCCTAACCCTAATCCTAACCCGAGACCTAATCTGAAATGTAATCCTAACCCTAGTCTAAACTGTAGCCATAACCCTAAGCATACCCTAAACCTAAATTTTTCCCTACCCCTAAAATAACCCTAACCCTAACCGTAGCCCTAGTCCTAGCCCTAACCTTAACTCTAACTATAAATCTAGCCTAAGCCTAGCTGTAAAACTAACATTAGTCATACCTATAGCAATACCTTTAGCCCTAACAGTATCTCTAAACCTAGCCGTTGCCCCAGCCCTAGGCCTACATACAAACCTAACTCGAACCCTAAAATTAGCCATAACAATAATCCTACCCCTATCCATAACCCTAACCCAAACCTTAGCAGTAATGCTAACCAAAACCTTAACTCTAATTTTAACCCTAAACCCAACCTTACACCGAACCCTAACCCTAACCCTAATTCTTAAACTAAACATAACCATAACACTAAACCAAAACCTGACCCTAGACCTAACCCTAAGCCTAATCCTAATCCTAAATTTAATGCTAACATAACGCTAAACCTAGCCCTAATCCTATACCTAAAGATAGCCTTTTACCCTAACCTAGGCCTACCCCTAACACTAACAATAACCCTAAACCTAGCCCTAAACCTAACCCTAACACCAGCTCTAGCCCTACCACTAACCCTAACCCTAAAAACACTAAAACTAGTTCTAAGGGATATCCCAGCCCTAGCCCTTCTCCTAGCCCTAACACTAACCAAACCATAACCCTAGCCCTAGTCTAGCCCTAAACCTATCTCTAAACTTAGCCTAACACTGGCACTAACACTACCCCTAACCTTAACATTAGCGTTAGCATTAACCCTATCCCTAGACCTAGAACTAGCCCAAGCTCTAAAACAAACCAAAATACTTACATTAAAACTAGCCCTAGCCCAGCCCTAACCATACATTAAAACTTATTCCTAAATTTTGCCCTCGCCCTAGCCCTTATCCTAAAACAAACCCTAACACTAGACCTACCCTAAGTATAGGCATAACCCTAGCCAAAGTCACAGCCTTACTCCCATTTTATACCCTAACGCTATCTCTAACATTACTACTCACCCTAGATCTCATCCTAACCCTAGCCATATCCCTAAACCTAATGCTAACCCTAACACTAACAATGGCCTTAACACTAACCCTGAACCTAAATTTAACCCTAACAATTCCCCTACACCTAAACCTAACACTGTCCCTACACCTAACACTAACACTATACCTAGCCCGAATCCTAACCCTAACCCTAACACTAGCCCTAACACTAACACTAACCCTAACAATAACCCTAGCGCTAAACTTAAGTTAACCCTAACCATGGCCCTATAAACAAATCTTACAGTACCCCTCGCCCTAAACCTAACACTGTCCCTCATTTAGGTTCAAACCATAACATTAACACTAACCATAACATTAATCCTAACGCTAATCCTAACCCTAACCTAAACTCTAAACCTAACTCCAGGCTGATATTATATTAACCTTAACCATAAACCTATTTGTCATCCCAAACCTAACACTAGCCCTAGCCCTAATATTAACCCAATCCCTAGTCCTAGCCCTAACATTACCTAAACCTAACCATATTTCTACACTAATTGTAACCTAACCTATCACTAAACGTAGCCCTAGCTCTAACCCTAACCCTAAAACTAACCCTAACCATAACCCCACTCCTACTTCTAGCACTAACCCTAACCTGAACCCTGCCCTAACACTAACTTAAAAGTAACCCTAAACCTCACTTTATACCTACACATAATCCTAACCCAAGACGTAACCCTAACTATAACACTAATGCTAACCCTAAACCTATCCTTAGCCCTAACCCTAAACTTATCCTTAACACTAGCCCTAATCCTAACATGAACACTAAACCTATCCAAGGACAAAAGCCTAGACATAGCCCTAGCCCTAACCCTACACCTTACCCTAACACTAGTACAAGTACCACGCTCACCCAAGCTCTATTCTTAGGACTATCCATAACATTAGCCCTAACTCTAAACCTTGAATTCACCCTAACTTGAACACTAACACTAACCCTAACACTACCCTAGCCCTCACATTAGCTGTAGCCCTAGCCCTTCACTAACCAAGCCTTAACCCTAACACCCACCCTAACCCTAACCCTAAGCCTAATCGTAGGCCTATCCCTGGACATACTCTGACCCTAACCATAACCCTAACCATAACCCTAACCATAAACCTAACCATAACCCTAGTACAAGCCCTAGGCTCACCCTAGCTCTATCCTTAGACTTATCCATAATATTAGCCAAAACCCTAAACCTTAAAATAACCCTAACTGCAACCCTAACACTACCCTATCCCTCACACTAGCCATCGCTCTAGACCTATCACTAAGGCTAGCCCTAACCCTTACCCTAACTGTAACCATAAACCTAACCCTAACCCTAAGCATAAGCCTAGACCATGACCTGACCATAACTATAACACTAACCCTAACTCTAACCCTAGTCATAATCCTAAACCTAACCCCAACACAAACACAAACCATAGCTCTAATCCTAAATCTAGCCCTGCCACTGCTGTAATCCGAAACCTTAACCTAAATTTACCCATAGCCATAGCCATAGCCCTAAACATAACCCTAACCCTACACCTAACGCTATCCCTATGCCTAGCCCTAACTCTAGACCTAGCGTTAGCCCTAACCCTAGCCCTATTTCTAGGCCGAAACATAACCCTAAACCTAGCCCAACCTCTAAACCTAACCCTAACAATAACACTAGAGCTAGGCAAAATCCCGGCCCTAACCCTAACCCTAAATGTAAACAGAACCCGAAACTAAGGCTGACCCTAGACATTGTGGGAGAGCTAGACCAAGCCCTACTATCACTCTAACCTTAACGGAATCAATATCCGTATTGGAAACACTAACCCTAACCCAAACCCTAACCCTAACCCTTACCCTAGCCCTACCAGAAAACCTACCATAACCCTAAACCTAGTTCTAGAAGTAGCCCTAAACATGACACTCACACTAACCCTAACCCTAATGCTAACCCTCAACCTAACACTAACCCACCCCTCAAATTAGGCCTATAACAAGCTCTCTCCATAACACTAGCGCTAAACCTGAACCTAATACTTACCATAACGTAGGCCTTACCCTAGCCCTAACCCTAACCATAAACCTAACCATAAACCAAACACTAACACTAACAAACACAAACACTAACAATAACACTAACACTAGCCCTAATCCTAATCATACAACTAAGGCTATATCCCAACCTACCACTA
This sequence comes from Carollia perspicillata, assembly GCA_004027735.1. Taxonomy (NCBI): domain Eukaryota; kingdom Metazoa; phylum Chordata; class Mammalia; order Chiroptera; family Phyllostomidae; genus Carollia; species Carollia perspicillata. The sequence goes on along the minus strand of PVKM010035751.1, from coordinate 5,230 downwards.
GCTGTACCCATAGCATGGCCATAAACCTAACCGTAAACCTAACACTAATCCTAACCCATCCCTAGGTCTAACCTAAACCTAGCCATGGCCCTTGCCCTATTCCTAAACTTAACTCTTACCCTACCTCTAACCCTAGCCCTAAACCTAACATTAGCTGTAGCCATAGCCCTATCCATAGTCTTAACCCTAGACCTAGCTCTCTTTTTTAACCAAACCCTAACCTTAATACTCACACTAAACCTAGCCATAACCCGAACCCTAGCCAGAACCCTAATCCTAGCACTAACCCTCAACCTAACTCTAACCCTTTTTCTAGCCGAAACCTAAACCAAAACCTACCCCAACCCTAACTCTAACCCTAATTCTAATCCTAGTGCTAGCCGTAAACCTAAAGCTAACCCTAACCCTACCAGAGTCCTAATATGAAAAATAATCCTAACCCAAGTATAGCCATAGCCATAGCCCAAAACCTAAACGAGAAGCTAAATCCATTCTTACCCGTAAAAGTAACCCTAACCCTAGCCGTAGTCCTAGTCCTAGCCCTAATCTTAACTCTAACTCTAAATATAGCCTAAACCTAGCCCTAAAACTAACATTAGTCGTACTATAGCCATACCTTTAGCCCTAACAGTATGTCTAAACCTAGCCGTTGCCCTAGCCCTAGGCCTACTAACAAACATAACTCGAGCTCTAACTGTAACCCTAAAAATAATCCTACCCCTAGCCATAACGCTAACCAAAACCCTAACACTAACCCTACCCAAACACTTCCACTAATCTTACACCAAACCCTATCCCTACCCTAATCCTTGAACTAAACATTACCATAATAGTAACACTAAAATTGGCCCTAGACCTAACCCCAAGCCTAAGGCTAGTCAAATACGTAACGCTAAACTAACGGTAAACCAAGCCCTAATCCTAAACCTAAAGATAGCCCTAAATCTAAGCCTAGGCCTATCTCTAACCCTAATCCTAAACCTATCCCTAGACCTAACACTAACCCAAACCTAACCCTAACCCTAACCTTCTCCCAAGCACTAAACCTAACCGAAGCTCTACCCCTAGCCCAAAACCTAACCCTCAACTTAACTCGAAACCTAACCCTACAACTAGCCAAACCCCTAACCCTCTCCCTAACCCTAAAATCCCTAAACCTAGCTCTAAGTGAAAACCCAGCCCTAGCCCTTGTCCTAGCACTAACACTAAACCTAACCATAATCCTAGCCCTAGCCCTAAACTTATCTCTAAACTTAGCCTAACACTGGCACTAATACTAAAACTAACACTAACATTAGCATTAAACCTACCCCTAGCTCTAGAACAACCCTAAGCTCTAAACCTATCCCTAAAACTTAAAATTAAACCAACCCTAACCCAAGAGTTAACCTTAAATTTAAAATTATCCCTAAACTTTGCCCTAGCAGTACCCCTCTCCCTAGCCCTAATCAAAAACAAACCCTAACCCTAGACCTACAACTCTAGCCATAACGCTAGCACAAGACCTAACTTTACTTCTCATCCATACCTTAACCCTATTCCTAACACTACTACTGACCCTAACTCTAATCCTAACCTTAGCCATAGCCCTAAACCTAACACTAACTCTAAACCTAACAATAGCCTTAACAATAACCCTGAACCTAAATTTAACCCTAACACTTTCCCTACACCTAAACCTAACCCTGTCTCTAGACCTAACCCTAACAATATACCTAGCCTGAAACCTAACCCTAACCCTAACACTAGCTCTAACACTACCACTAAACCTAACCATAGCCCAAGCCCTACACTGGAAGCTAACCCTCAACTTTGCCCTAGAAACAAACCTAACCCTATCCCTCGCCCTAAACCTAACACTGCCCCATATTTTAGCTCAAACCATAACATTAACACTACCATAACATTAATCCTAACCTTAATACTAAACCTAACCTAAACCCTAAACCTAACCCCAAGCCGATCCTATATTAACCCTAACCGTAAACCTATTTGTAATCCCAAACCTAACTCTAGACCCAGCCTTAACCTTAACCCAAGTCCTAGTCCTAGCCCTAACACTAGACCTAAACCTAACCATATTTCTACCCCTAATTGGAACCTAACCTATCACTACACGTAGCGCTATTTCTAAACCTAAACCACACCCTAACCCTAACATAACCATAACCCCGATCCTAGTCCTAGCACTAAACCTGACTTGAACCCTAGACTTAACACTAACCTAAAGGTAAACCTACGGTAAATTTATGTCTAGAAAAAATCCTAATCAAAGTCGTAACCCTAACGATAACACCAATGCTAACCCTAAGCCTATCCTTGGCCCTACCACTAACCTTGACACTAACACTAGACCTAACCATAACCCAAACCCTAAACCTATCCATGGACTCAAGCCTAGTCATAGCCAGAGCCCTAGCCAAAACCTACACCTAACCCTAACCCTATTAGAAGCACTATGCTCACCCTAGCCCTACCCTTAGGCCTATCCATAATATTAGACCAAAACCTAAAAGTTCAATTTACCCTAAATTAAACCCTAACACTAACCCTAACACTACGCTAGCCCTCACACTAGCTGTAGCCCTAGCCCTATCACTAAGACAAGCCTTAACCCTAACCCTATTCCTAAGCCTAAGCCTAGCTCTGGCCATACTCTAACCCTAACCCTGACTCTCACCCTAACGCTAGCCCTAGCCCTAGCCCTAACCCTAAACCTAATCCTAACCCTAGTACAAGCCCTATGCTCATCCTACCTCTATGCTTAGACCTATCCATTATATTAGCCCCAAACCTAAACCTTGAAATAACCCTAACTGTAACCCTAACACTACCCTATCTCTCACACTAGCCATCGCTCTAAAACTATCAGTAAGACTAGCCCTAACCTTTACCCTAAGCGTAAACCTAACACTAATCCTAACCTTAAGCATAAGCCTAGACCATGACCTGACCATAAGACTAACACTAAACCTAACTCTAGCCGTAGTGCTAACTCTAAACCTAACCCTAACAGAAACACTAACCATAGCTGTAATCTTAACTGTAGATCTGACCACTAACCTAATCCAAAAGCTAAACCTAACTTTACCCATAGCCGTAGCCATAGCCCAAACCCTAACCCTAACCCTACACCTAACACTATCCCTATGTCTAACCCTAACCCTCACCCTAGCGGTAGCCCTATCCTTAGTGTTAAACCGAAATCTTACCTAAACCTAACCATAGCCCTAGCCGAAGCCCTAGCCCTAATTTTAAACCTAACCCAACTGTCACCCTAGTTCTAACAATAATCTTAACCCTATACATAAAACTATCCCCAGCATTAACACTAATCCTAACCCTAACATAGACCTAAAATGAAGCGTAAACCTAAACGTAGCCCTCCCTCTAACCCTAACACTAGCCATAGCCCTAACCCTCACCCTAGCCCTAACCTCACCTCTAACACTAACCCTAACCTAAACCTAATCCTAAACCTAACATTCAAACTAACCTCAAACATACCCCTATCCAAAGTCCTAACACTAACCCTACCCTACACTTAGCCCTAGTATTAGCGCTAACCATAACCATATTCTAGCCCTATCCCCAGCCGTAACACTAATCCCAAATCTACACCTAACAGTAATCCTAACCCTAACCCTAGCTCTCCCACTAATACTAACCCTAGACATAGTCCTATTCCTACGACTAACCCTAATGCTAAAACTAACCCTAATCCTAGCCCTAACTCCACCCCTAACCCCAATGCTATATCTAACCCTAAGCCTAAAACTAACACTCAAACTAACCCTAAACTTAGCACTAATGATAAACCTAACCCTAACCCTAGCCATAGCGTAGCCCTAACCCTAGCCATAACTGTAGCCATAGACTTAGCCCTACCCCAATTTCTAGCCATCGTCATAGCCCCACACGTAAACGTAGCCCTAGAACTATCCCTAACGCTAGACCTAGCATTAGCCCTAAAAATTGCCTTATTTCTAGCCTGAAACGTAACCCTAAACCTAGCCCAACCTCTAAACTTAAACCTAACAATAACACTAGCACTAGGCATAATGCCAGCCCTAACCCTAACAATAAATGTAAACATAACCCAAAACCTAAGGCTGACCCTAGCCATTGTGAAGGGTAGCCCAAGCCCTACCATAACTCTAACTTTAAACGTATGAATATTTGTATTGGAAATCCTAATCATAACCCTAACCCTAGCCCTACCAGAAGCGCTGCCATAACCCGAAACCTAGTTCTAGAAGTAGCCCTAACCATAACACTCACACTAACCCTAAACCTAATGCTATCCCTCGCCCTAACACTAACCCGTCTCTCACACTAGACCTAGGACAAGCTCTCTCCGTAACCCTTGGGCCAACCCTGAACCTACTACTTAGCATAAACATGGCCTTACCCTAGGATTAATCCTAAACCTAAACCTAACCATAAACCAAACACTAACATTAACACTAACACAAACACAAAAACTAACACTAACACTAACACTAACACTAACACTAATGCTACCTCTAATCCTAATCATTCCCCTTAGCATAAAACCCACCCTAAAACTGACCATACACATAGCCAATGCCCTAAACCTAACTGTAAACCTAAAACTAATCCTAACCCATCCCTAGGTCTAACCAAAACCTAGACATGGCCCTAGCCCTATTACTAACACTAACTCTTACCCTAGCGGTAACCCAAGCCCTAAACATAAATCTAGCCATAGCCCCAACCTTAGCCTACACACAAACCTAACATGGCTGTAAACATAGCCCTAACGAAAATCCTAACCATAGCCATAACCCTAAAAGTAAACCAAACACTAAAGCTAACTCAAAACCTAACACTAATCCAATCCCTAATGTAACCCTACACCGACCCCTAACCCTATCCCTTGAATTAAACATACCATAATACTAACCCTAAACTTGACCCTAGACCTAATCCTACTCATAAGCCTAATCCTAAAAGTAACGCCAACCTAATGCTAAACCTAGCCCTAATCCTAAACCTAAAGATAGCCCTTAACCTAACCCTAGGCCTACCCCTAACACTAACCCTAACTGTAACCCTTGGGCTAAACTTAACCCTAAAACTAGCTCTAGCCGTACACCTAACCCTAACTCTAACCCTAAACCAATCCGTAGACCAAACCCTAACCCTAACCCTAATCCTAACCCTAACATTATCCTGAGGCTTGAACATAACACAAGCTCTAGCCCTA
>PVKM010035750.1:0-15054 GCA_004027735.1 Carollia perspicillata | reverse complement strand
ACAACCTCTTCCAACAGGGCCCACAGTCCAGGAGGCACCGCTGGCAGCCTCTGCTGGGAAGGTGTGCGCGCGCCTCTGAATTCGAGGAGCAATCGTTTCTCCCCAGAGGCCATTCTCTTCCAGGCTGACCCAGTTCTCACAGACCACAGAGAATAGGAAACAGGAGGCCACTCCACCTTGGAGCGCCTGCCTCTCGGTCTCCAGCACCCAGAGATTTTCCCCGGGGTGGAGACATCCTATCGTTGCAGGCGGGCCTTAGGTCATGGAATTCAGTTAATATTTATTTTGAATAGGAAAACCCTGACTTTTGAATTTCCTGTCTTCTTAGCAGATGTATTCATCACCTTAGGAGGAACATTCATGCCATTTAAAACAACAACAACAACAACAACAAATTGTCCTAAAGGAAATAGAAGGATGGGAAGGAAAAAGGGCCCATCAATTTTGCCCATTTGAATCGCTATGGACACTGTTGAAGGCAATAAATTACTACATGAGCAGAGAAACAAGGGGTTCCCCACCCCCACCCCGCCCCTGCTTTTTTCTCAGCTCCTTTCAGTGGGAGACAATTCTCCGGCCTTCTGGATCCCCGGGGAGGGGGCGTGTCTCTCACCACTGCCCTCAGGACCACCACAGCATGAAAAATGGGACCGATGCCACTGTGTCACTTTACGTCCAATCACAGATACAGAAAACAGCTCCGCGGGGCTTTGCAACGTGGTGTTTGAGGTTTCTTTCCCTCCCGCTTCCCCCTTTCCCATGGCGGTTGAGGTGGCAAACGGTACACCGGTGGCAACGAGACGGCACCTTTCCCTCCGAAGGACCCTGGGCCGGGGGTCAGGAGAATAAGCACGTTCTAGGTCGGGAGACACAGCCAGGCCCCTTCTCACGGGAGGGTGTTCACCTGGGCCCTAGTGTTGAGTGTTTTTTTTAAACAAACCATTTTAATTAATTTTTCTTGAATTTTAACTTCTTATTTTAAAATAAGTTCCGACTACCGTTGATTTAACTTACTGGAAAAGTGGGTATACGTGACGCAAAACAACAGTGAGCGGTTTTGGAACAGACGACTGCAGGATGGCGGACGACACTGTGTCACCCACCGGAGCCCAGAGCGAAGCCTGTGGGGGGCTGGCTGTCGGCTCCGGGCAGACTCCCGGCCCCGTGCTAGTCCGCCGTGCCGCCTGGGGACTCCGTTTCCCTACCACGCTCTCACGTCTAGTCACTGACATTACATGGTCTTTACTGGGCACAGGCTCATCCTTTACCTGTTTCTGTCTCTGCCCACTGCTGCTGAGCCCGAGACAGTGAGAACGGCGTGCACACAGCCACCAGGAGCCTGAATGGACGCATGCACCATGAGTTCACCTGCAAGTCTGCCCCGACAATCCAGAAATGCTTGGATTAATTTCAAAGTCTTATCACCAAAATAAATATCAAAGTTTATAGGATTCTCATACAGAACTCCAGATCGCCAGGAGTTAGTTCTGTGGATCCCTGTGCCTTGATTTAAGAAACCCGGTTAAGGGGCGCCCTGGACAGGTGGGAGGAAGAGAGTAATGCTCACCACCCTGCCAAATAGGGAAGGAGAGATTTCCGACAGCAGCCCAGGCTGTTCCAGAAATCTCTATGTTTGTTGTATGACCAACAGCAGGTAAGAAATCACAGGGACACAGCAATTTGGAATCTCAGAAAAAAAAGCGAATCTGGTCACGTCACTTCCCCACTGGTCCCCAAACGGGGCTCACAGGAGCTTCTGTGACAGTAACAACTCTTCAGCAACGACCGAGTTCCCTGAATATTTGGGGACTATCCAGGGACGCACAGCAATGGGACACCAGGAAGACAAGGGCGTGAAGAGGACTCGTCAAAGAAGAGTAGTTTGCTCCCTTGTCAGTGAAAGGGAACGCCTGTCTTTTCCAGCCATGTTTTACCAGTTTCACAAAGTAGAGGTTTGTTGATCTGGTAATTTCCCGAGAGCTGTGAGATCAATCTCTCTCTCCTTTCACTCCTTTTCTATATTTCTTTCTCAAAGGTATTTGAAGCAACTATAACAAAGGACATACGTGCAGTACAAAATTGAAATAGGGAAAAAGCAAATATACTAACTCCAAGGGCTGTGATTAAGGCTCTCCTTTGGTTGTGAGCTTCCTAGTAGCAGGGGCAAAAGGGGACACGCGATTCAATCTTGCTTTTGTGCTTGGGAAGAAGAAGCATTCCAAATGCTCAGGGGAAAGATGAACGAGATTTTAAGCAACGTGGGAATTCCGGTCAGGGAGGGAGATTCTTGCTTCTGTTTGCTCGTGACGGAGTATTCTGAGGGTGGCTTGCCCCAGCTGACCGAATACCAAGGTTACGGTGCACTCCCACCAAAAGTCCACAGGACATTCTGGCATTTACAGAATATTTTCATATACACCATCTCATTAAAGAGCCTACTGGAACTTCTCCAGAGCTTACTAAAAGAAGGCTTACATTTTTAACAGACCAGCCCGTACTTCCAACCACATATCATTTTGGGGGGGACTCGCTAGCGCCAAGTATTAATCCTTCGTGTTAGTGGTTCTCAACCATCAGCACATGTGGACGTCACCTGGAGGGCTTGTTAAGCTATAGTTTGCTGGGTGCCACCCTGAGTTTCTGATTTAGCAGGTCAGCAATTTGCATTTCTAGCAAGTTCCCAAGTGCGCTAGTTGGCCCGGGCTGCCAGAACAAAATACCACACACATGGAGCGGCTTAAATAGCAGAAATAGATTTTCTCACAGTTCTGGAGGTGTGGGCGGGGTCGGCCTCCTCTGGGCCTCTCTCCTTGGCTTGCCTATGTCCACCTTCTTGCTGTTCTTCACGTGGCTGGCCCTCCGCACACATTTGTGCCTGGTGTCTCTTTCTTTGTATGAGGACACTAGTCCTACTGGATTAGGAGGGCCTGCCCAATTGGACTGAATTTAATCACCTCTTAAAAATTTTTCTTTTTCTTTTATTGACTACCGAGAGGGAAAGGGAGAGCGAAAGAGAGGGAGAGAAACATCGATGTAAGAGAGAAACAGCAACCAGCTGCCTCCTGCATGGGCCCTGACCGGAGACTGAACCCGCAACCCAGGCATGTGCCCTGGCTGGGAATTGAACCAGCGACCCTTTGGTTTGCAGGACAACACCCAACCGAGCCACACTGGCCAGGGCTAATCACCCCTTTAAAGGCCATGTCTCCAAGTCCAGTTACATTCGCAGATACTGGGGGGCGGGACTTCAACATACGAACTTGGGGTTGCAGGGAGCCCATGCCACCAGGTGAGGCGGATACCGCTGGTGCGGGGACCATGCTCTGAGAACCATGGCGTTACACTATGAGGAAATGGCTCTAATGCAGTGTCTCCATAGCTATTCTTAATTACAGAACACGAAATCCAGGTTCGTCGTCTGCTGCCAGGAGTCTCCTGGATCTGCCTCCAGGCCCGGCCTCGACTCCCTGCACCTCCCTTTCATCTCCCAACAGTATAAATTAGGTCAGAGCAAGGGCTGATTCTAGGAAACTGTGAACACGCTAAGGCTCTGGGCTGTGTCCTGCCTTCTCGTTTAGACGTCTATTTTTAATTTGGACATTTTGAAAAGGCATCTATAATTAGTTTAAGTATGAAAGTTAGGGAACTGTTTAAAAAAGTCTTTCAAACTTTACTGTGTTTCATCTTAAAAGGCAGAAGAGCTGGTTTCCCTTAAATTAAAACATCTTCTGTGGTGTTTACAATTTCTCTCAGACACCAGAATCCAAACCGAGGGAGGAGCAGCCTCCCGAGAAGAAGTGGAAACCCAGAGACAAAGGTAAATTTGGAGGCATCGAGTGAGGGAGGCTTAGTGAGATCTGCCCTTGACATCCGGGAGTGTGGACCCAGCCTCGGCTTCGCCACTTGAAAATCCTAATGCAAAACCCTTCTCTCAGTTGCCTGGTTGCCACCCTGCCGATTTTAGAACTGGGTGGGAGGGGGAGAGGAGAACCTGGTGGCCCGATTTGCTGTGATTCTGTTACATTTCTTTTTGGTACAGAAACTCCTAAAGTCTCACAAGAAGGCAAGTCATGAGGAATCACTGGCGAACCTACACCCAGGGCGGTAAGAGGCATGCAGCAGACACATTGTACTAGCTGCCATTTATTGAGCATTTACTACATTCCGGCCACTGTTTGTCCTCACACTCTAGGACATCTTTAGCACTCTAAAAAAACATCAGTATTCCCAATTTATGGATAGGAAAACTGAGGGGCAGGGAGAATCTGTAACTTGCTCAAGATCAGGGAGCTAGTAACTGGGGCCGGGGTTCACATCCAGGCAGCCTGTGCTCCAAGACCATGCCCTGTGCATGGTCTGTGGCCCCCCAGGGCCCCAAGACCCACTGGAGGTCACCGGCTCTAAGACAGCCACTGGAATCATGGGTTTCAACCCTGGCTGCTCGCTGGGAATCACAGGGGAGCTCTAAACACCAGTGGGGCCTGGGCCCACCTCAGAGATCTGATGGGCTTGCTCTGGGTGTGCTCGGCTCCCTGGGGATTCCAAAGCTGCCCCGTGGGGACCACTGCCTTCAATGTTCCAAGGCCGGAAGCTGTAAACTAAAGTACGGACTGGATTTCAGCAGTGACCTGCATGTGACGCTGGGCAAGTCCACCTTCCTGCTCCTAGATTTAATGGAAGGGACTTTCCACTCAGTAGGGACAGAGGTCAAACGTTCAGAGGGCCACTGTTCTCGGATGTCTTTGGGTGTGTCCATAGGGAACTACTGAGAATTACGGAATCTTAAAATAAACTTTCACATTTAGAGAAGAAAAGAGAAAAATACTGGGCCTTCATATAAGTGGTCTGGTCTGAACCTTCTGCAAAACTTAAAGGCTCCAGGGAAGGCCTGATCCCACACCAACGGGCATGAACATGGCCAGGGAAACTGGTTTCTTAGCATTTGAACTCATCACAAGGGAAACGCCTGTTTGACTGCAAGGATGGCACCTCTACGGGAGCTTTTGCTCCCTTCTCAAAGCAAACAGGAGAAGGTGCGATGGATGGGAAGCATTTTGAGCCCTAGAAGGTGAGGCAGAGGTACAGGAGATACTGGATGACCCGGAGCTGGGTGCTGACCAGGCTCAGCTGACAAGGTGACCTAAGGCTCACCTTAGGAGCTCTGTGGACAGAAACAAGCAAGTGGAAGGTTCTTTTAGGCTTGTGGTCAAGGGACTTCTTTTGTATGCAGGGTTTCCATTTGATGACCTCGGTTAGGGACACAAACTCAAATGGCCCCCGAGTCAGCCAGGATCTCCAGGCCACTTGAAGGCAGGGAGAGGCCACTGAAATCTCACCTGTGTAGTCATGAGGGAATGGAGCCCTGGTCTTTCAAGATCTTTCGATTTTTGGAGAGAAGCCGGTAAACCAGATTGTATGTGTAATCTCTGCATTCTTAAGTGTTAGCTACAATTAAAAATCACATTTCTGAAAAATGGCGAGGGCCAAACCCTATTTGTTGGGGCTGCGTTTGCCGGTGGGCCACCAGCTGGCACCCTCCACCAGACATGTGAGGGCAGGGCGGCCAGGAAGGAGGTGGGGGCTCCTGGAGCCTGCAGCCCAGCTGCCTCGCTCAGTGCTCAGTTAACGGGACCAGAAGGCAGCTGTGCGGAGGGGGGCGGGTGGAACTGGGCGGACTGCAGGAGTTCCAGAATGCGACCAGGGAAGCTAACAGTCAGCAGCAATGGCTGAGAGACACCAGTGGAATCTCCGCTCTCTCCCTCCCTTCCCTACTTCAGCTTTCTTTGTAACACTTGCCTCCTTCTAACACTTACACGTTTACATCACAACTCACGTGCTTATTCTATGTGTCTCTGCCTTCTAGAATGTGAACTCGAGAGGGCAGCCAGTTTCACTGTTCACTCGTGTATTCCCCGGTGCCGGGCACATACTAGACACTTCAGGCTTTGTCGAATGGATGAAGGCACTTGGGAATGAATGACTTGGGGATGGCAGGGATTTTGAAGACTACCACATGGCTGATGAGGCTGCGTGGGCTTCCTGGTGCCTATCCCTGTAGCCCCGCCCCATCTTCTCAAGGAGGGTTTTGGGACCAATCCTGCAACTGTGCAAGTGATTCAGCACTAGCCCAGCAGCCAGAGGCTGAGAGAGAGGCAGCTGGGCTCTCAGTGTCAGGTAGAAATGGGCTCTGGGTGGCCGCAACAACCTTTGATGAGGAGAGAAACTGGTGCTTTCCACCAGACTGGTGAGGCCAGGCAGCAGGAGGAGGGGAATCGTGAGAGAAGGTGCAGGTGCCAAGGGCTGGCCTGGGGGGGTTTGGTGTGGGGGTGCATGCTGCCAGAGCTCCCCCCCAGCCCAGCCAGGTGCGGCGAGAAGGCCTCATTTCCATCTCAGATCAGCTGTTTGGGCTTCCGGAGGCCTGAGCAGGGTGCGGAAGGGGCACAGGAATAGGAATGGGGTGGCTGCCAAGCTGGACTGGCTTCCGATGAATGGTGGCCTGGAACAGGGACAATGGTGGGGAAGGGACATTGCTCCCACGCTGCTCGAGAGGCTGGATTTCCTGGGAAATCGGAAGTCAGGGGGCAGACAGAATGTGCACCTGCCGACTGATGCTGACTGCTGGCAGGAGGGCAGAAAGGAGGGTTCCACTGCGCAGCCTCAAGGCCAACAGCGTCCCACCCTGATGAGCTGCCCACAGGGCAATGCTATCTGGGGGCAGGGTGTTATGATTTCCCCCCAGCTTCTCCATCTGCTCTCTCCCTCCTTGGACCAACTGGCTCCATTAACTCTCTTCCTGATTCTCTTCCCAGACTCACCAGGATGTCCTACTACTCATATTTGGTCCAAATCACTTGACCTCTCCAGTCTCAGTTTCCCCATCTGTAAAATGGGGACAATAATAGTGTGCACTTCTCTGGGTCATTGAGGATTCTGTAAGGAAAGCACCAGTGTGGTGCCCAGCACGTAGCAGGCACTCAGTAACCGGTAATTCTCTTTATCGTCATGTAACTGTTAGAGGGCTGCTTCATACGCGGCCGGCAGTTAGTGAGCACACCACCCTGCCCCACAGCAACTCTCAACCGTCAGTGTGTGTAAGAATCCCAGGGGGACTTTGGTAAACTGTGGATTCCTACCTCTGTGCAATAGGTACTCTGAGAAATTCTGACTCAGTGGGCCTGGCTGCCCTCGGTACCCGCTCCTGACCACCGCCCCGGAGTGGTCCTGCGTCCCACTGTGAGAACCGCTGATGGGGCATCGTTCTCACGCGAGCGGGTTCTGCAGTTGATATCAGACACATTTGTCACCTGTGCAGAACGCCTGGCTTTGGCGATTCAATATCTCGCCGACATAGGAGATGGAGAGAAACAAATGGGGGCCACTGGGATTGGCAGCCATTTAGCAAACCGATCGTCTAAGAGCAGTTTTCTGGATATGTAGAGCTTAGCTCTTAATACGTATCAGCAGACTGTCCAGTGCGCATGGACTTTCCAAGTGAACCATGGATTGAGAGACATCCAAAAGTGTCAACTGACTTTTTAACCGAGCGTGTAGCCTGTTTTAGCAATATCTCATTTCCCTACTGTTCAGAAGGTCCTCCTGAGCCCCTCTCTTGGGTGTTCATTCTGCATGTTGTGTGCTTCCTCCTTCTGAAAACAGGAGAGGCTGAGCCAGCTCTGAGGATGGGGCCCCAACCCCCTGCCCAGGAGGCTACTGCTCTACCCCCACCACAATCACCAACACCACCAAGACCCCTTTGTCTCCAGCTGCTCCACCCTGATCACAGTTACATCGCCATGAACAATGTGAGTTTACCCCTTCCCCTCCTCCAGGCATCAGGACAGGTCCCGGGCATCTCTGTATCCCAAGTGCCAGGCACTCAGTGCCCAGTACTTGCAGGACTTAGAAAAGGGCAAATAACTTTGTGCCTACAGCCCTAGCTGGTATGGCTCAGTGGGTTGAGTGTCATCCTATAAACTGAAAGGTCGCTGGTTCGATTCCCAGCCATGGCACATGGCTGGGTTCCAGGACAGGCCCCTGGTTGGCGGGGTGTGAGAGGCAATTGATCAGTGTTTCTCTTGCTTCTTGATGATAAATAAATAAAGTCTTAAAAAAAAAAAGACCAAATCCCCTGAACTGCAGCTGCTCTTCATGCACAGGCATCTAATAATCACAGTTAAAGATTCATTCCCATGAAGAAAAATAGAGGTCTTCTTTATTTTGAGCCCCTTCCATTAAGGGGCAGAGTGGCTTGGCAGCCTGGTGTTAAAATCTGGCTCCACCACCTACTGGTTGTGGACCTTGGGCAAGTTAGTTAACACGGACCTCAGTATTCTCACCTGTAAAATGGGCATTTAGGATAGCACAGACCTCCTAAGCTTCTATGTTAGGGGTGTGAAACTCATTTTCACCAGGGGCCACATCAGCCTCATGGTTGCCTTCCAAAGGCCGAATGTAATTTTAGGACTGTGTAAATGTAACTATTCCTTAACTAGGGGCAAGGAGCTTGGTGCTGCTGCCAGGTAGAAACAAGGTGCAAGACAGATAAAACAAGGTGGAAGGCCAGATTCAGCCCTCGGTCCTTATGTTTGCCACCTGTGTTCTATGTAGTAGTAAAAATAGCTTCCTTTACGTTCAGTACCCGCAAGGCGTCACCCACCTTGTATTCAGGCGGATGTGATAATGAGATGAGGAAGAAATCCTTTGCATTCACCTTCCTTTACTAGACCTCTGTCCTAAGGGCCCGCCAACAAGGAGGGAGGATGGCTGCTGTCACTTGTCCTTTCACTTCCCCTGCCTGCCCAGGGCAGAGGTCAAGTAGTGGTGAGCTAGGGCAGAGCAGGAGAGGAAGCCCAGGCCGGCAAGTACCCACACGGCAGGCTGCTGGGCGGCGTGGTGGGGCCCCGACACCCGGCCTCTGCCAGGCAGGCACACGGTTGTCCCTAGCCTCCAGCTGACCCAGCCTGCAGCTTGCAGGTCCCACGTTGCCCCTCGGTGGGATTTGGATGGTTCAGCTCACCCCTTTCCCACTGCCCAACAGGCCACTGACCTCCCAGCCCTGTTTTCCATCCCTGGCAGGCACACTGAAACCTGGCAGCAAGGTGCTGGGGCGGGCGTAGTGGGAGGAGGCTAATGCAAAGCGAGATAAGGTTTGTCTTCAGGAAGCAGTCTCCCATTTGAAGAGGCCCCAGATGAGGACAGGAAAGCATTACAATGCAATCAGTGCGGCAGGTGACAGGTGCTAACACAGGGACTGGGAATACCTGGTGTCAGACTCCCAAATCTATGACCTGCTAGCCTAGCGACCTGGGGCTTTCTTAACCTCCTCACGTCTCTATTTTCCCATCTGCAAAATGGACAGCCCTTGCCTCACAGGTGGCAAAAAGATCAGGGAGTTCTATTATTCACTCTAGCATGTCGAGTGCTCAGTAACCTGGGGGCTCATCATCTGTCTCACAAGCTGGGTGTGCAGATGGAGTGAGATGGGAGTGCAGGAATCATTCCTCCCTTCCTTCGTGAGGAATGATTTCCCCAAAAAGAGTGTTCCTGCGAGGCTGGAGAGATCAGGAGTTGTGAACTGGGCAAGGGAAGCAGGACATGGGGACGGGGAATAGAAGTGCAGGCGCGGTGGTGAGGAGACCAGGGCACCTCTGGGTGGGGCTCGATGGATTGTCCTGCACACGCTGTGTGCCCAAAGTGACAGGGACAGGCCCACCTGCTGAAGCTGACGGAGCCACTGATGCCCACGGTGGGCTGAGGCAGCCCACACGCCAGGCCTTCCAGAAAGGAAGCTTCACAGACATAATTACACCGTGGGGCAAGGAGGGCCACTGGGAATCTTTTTTTATACACTAAGTGGCATTCTCTGAGCCAAAGCAATTAGCGGAGAGGTTCGGAACAGAGGGTCTGGGGGAAGGGAGCTGCGTTTCATGAACACATCTACTTCCTGCAGTGATTGAATCTCCCTCGGAGGCCCTTCAGCTCCAGGAAACAAAGGCACCTGGTGACAGGTGGGGACGGGCCACCACAGCCACCCCAGGGGAGGGAGCCATGGCCCTCCCTTTTCCATGGCTCACCTCTCATGTCCCCTGGTCACCACATTCTCCAGCTGGACCCTGGGTGCAAAACCACCAGGAAGAGGATTCCCTTTCCCTGTTTCTCCTTTCTTTGGAAACACGTGAAAACTAATCACTCAAAAGGCAGCAGAAATACCCCCAGTCTCTTGCGTCTGGTACCGCTCGGAGGAAGGTGCTGGGCACAGGGTCAGCGTGGGGTCTGGAATGAGACAGAATGATCCAGAAGAGTCTGGACCAACTGACCATTCATGAACAAGCCACAACACTAAGGAGGCCTGACAACAGAAAACTACAAATTCACCTGCAGGCCCACCTTTGACCTTGGCGGTCCAGCTCTGGAGCACGGATCCTCAGCCCCAAGCCGGCCACCGCCCCGACAGCCGACCCCCAGCCCAGATCTACACATCACAGGGGCGGGCGTGAATTCTGGGTGCAGGAAAGCATTCTGGGAGTGACTTCTGAACTAAACTCTCAGGGAGGAGGCTCTGACTGAATACCCTTCCAGGAGTTCTTAAAATTCCCACCAGTAGTTGCTTAGGTAGCACATCCTGTAAAAATCATCTGTAAATGGTGTGTAGGGGAAATCAAATTTCCTTCTCAAAGTTACTGCCAGTTTCGACGGTGTGGGCTCTGTGGCATGGTTTTTGCCTTCTTGTCCCCAGAAGCCATATTCTGTTCCTACCGAGACCGGCAATGAGGATGCCTCCCCCAGCAGAGGGACACCTCTTTCCTTGGCTTTGGCAAATTGGATTTGCAGGATGGTTTACACAGACTTCTTGTACAGCACACACACAGCTTTGTTTAGGAAACTGGGCGCCTGGGTGGAGGTCAGAACTGAACCAGCCTCCCGGGAGCTGCACGGTGGCCAGCTCAGGGCAGAGCCCAGCGCGCAGTGGAGCTAATGCTGCATGTGGGTTCACAGCCATCCGTCCACACGGGGGTCCCGGGACACACTGGATATGGGCCCCGCCTGCCGCCCACCTGCTCCTCCGGGCTCCGCCCCAGCTCAGTCATCCCAGGTGCTCTTCAGACAGGCCAGCATCCAGAAGGGCGGGACATTTTCTCTGCATTTTACAGACACTTCTAACCCAAAACATCTGGAAATACAGGGGTCTCAGCTGGGCGCCACAGGGCGAAGCTCTAGCTCAGCCCGGCTGGGTGGCGTTTGCTGTATGAGCTTGTGAGCCACTGGCCTCTGCCCGGCAGCCTCCTCTCCCTCCCGGCCTGCCTCCCTCCCTCTCTTCCAGGGAGCACAGCACACTCAGTTCCTCTTTGGTGTGAACTTCCTGCTCTTGCACATGGGATGCTCTTTCCCCAGACCTTTCGGAGACACGAGGACAACTGTTTTGTAGGGAGGACTCCAGGGAAGGCGGAAAGCATGGTCTCACCTCCTGTGGGTCATCACCCGCAATGTCCCACAGGAACCTCAAACTCCAAATATCTGAAAGTGAGTTCTCACCTGCTTCTTCCCACTTCCTTGCCTCTGGGCACGGCACTGCTGTCTGCCCGGGTGCCCTGGACATCGGCTCTTAACTGGTCTGGGCCTCCATTTCCCTATCTCTAATGGGGCTGGTAATACCCACCACACAAATGCACAGTGAGAATCAAACGAGATGATATATGTCAAGTTCAAAGCACAAGGCTCATGCCCTCTTTGTGGACCATGCATCTGGAAATAAGTGCTTAAAAATACTTGAACATAATTCAAGAAAGAAAGATTCTAATTCCTGCGTCCCTGCAAAATAAATCCCCACTCCTCAGAGACTAGCAAGCTGGGAAGGAGGGTTCCCAGAGAGACCCGGGGGACTGAGTATATTGACAGATGATGTCGATAGCTTGACTCCATAGCTGCCCCAGGGACCTGGCCTCTGTGACTTGAGGGGCATTGGGTGGTTTCCGGCAGCCGAACATGGAAGGGTGTTCTACTATCTAGTAACATGGAGGACAGGTACTCTGTCCCGCCACCCAACCTGGGGCCTCTCCCATCCCTGACCTCTTGGAGGGTGGGGCTGGAGAAGGGATAAGAGATGGGGATGCTCAGAGTTAGGGCAAAAGGGTCAATTTCAAATGCGGTAGGTGACTTTTAAAAAAAGTTAGTGAAAGTCCAGTGATCTCATTTTCAGGCCACAAAGAAATTCACCTCGGGGGTGAAAATAGTCATGAAAACACCCCAGGTGGGTTTCTGGCCAGGACGAGGCCAAGGGCTGAGGAGGTTCTTGGGTGACAGGTACCTTTGTTTTGTCCTTCCACAGTAGACACATGTGTGGGGGAAGCCCTGCTGGCCTCTGGCACGTGAGCGAACACAGGGCACACGTGTGGCAAAGCCTGGTCCAGACCAGCAGAACTCACTGACCCCTGGGAGGCCATAACCCACCACTCCCTGATCCTGAGGATCCTGACACACGAGGTGCCCCCAGACCTCCACTTCTGGCTGCCGGGGGTTCAATTCTCTCCCCTGGAGTTAGAGAGCAGAGCTGGGGAGGCGGTTCCACTCTCCCCGGCCCTGGCCCAAGGGGGCAGGGAACCCCAGCAGGGGCTAGTGGGCCGGCTGCAAGACCGCGGGGCAGCCTCCACGTCTGTCTCCTCACAGCCGTATCCTCGCTCTCTCGCAGGCTCTCAAAACCATTTGGTGAGTGAGTGTCCCTTCGGGAGGGCCACGGTCTCATTATTCCAGACCACATTTTGGAATCATTACACCCAAGACAGGACAGGGCAGGAGAGGGCAGGGAGGGGAACTAACATTTCAGAAGCCTTTCCTCGGTGCTAGCAATCTGACGTGTCATGTCCTGAATCCCCTCAGCCCTCACGGGGCTGATTCACAGATGAGAATACTGAGGCTCGGAGAGGCCTCGCGCTCGATCCCGAGTCTCTGGGCTGCCAGGGACTGGTGCAGGGCTCACTGCCATCAGTTTGCTTGCTCTTCTATTATAAAGGTGGCCCCAGAGCCACAGCTTGAAGCCCATTCACAGGACGGAAGATGCCAGATTCTCTCTTTCCTCTGTTCCCCCCACCCCTTTCCCCAAGATGAAACGATGAGCAAACTTCAGGTATGTTTTCTTTATGTCTCCGAACCAAGCGGAACTTAAGGCTCCCACCCCAGTGTAGCCCAGAGCCACCCACGCGTGCACACGCTGCAGGATACTAACCCTCTCGGGCAGGCTCCTTTGTACTTGGCTTTGCTCAGAGATTGGAATTCCTACTTGCTCACTGATCGGAATTCCTGCTTGCTCACTGACAGTGGCAGAGTAACTGTCTGGGCTCCACCTGTGCTCAGGGCAGGGGTCAGCGTGATGGACACGCCCACCCTTCACCCCTCCGAAGCCTCCGTGAGCAGCACATCAGCCCTCCAAGGAAGGTTCCGGTCAGTGTGTGTTCATTGGCATGGAATGCGGGGGGAGGTAGCCAGTGTCAAGGCATGTGTATAAACAGGATGAAAGGGAGCAGCCAGGAAAGACTGGCCTTGGGAAGACAGCTCATAAGCAGACAGCAGATGTGGCCACATTCAGAAGGACGCAGGAGAACTGCTGCCTTTCCGTGGGGAGAGGCCCACTGTGCACCGGCAGCGATCTCGGGAAGCTGCAGAGGCACTTCGGAGGGGCTTTGGGACAGGGCGGGCTGGGCCCCTCCCAGGCGGCTGCAGCTCAGGAGCTGGCAAAGCCCTTCCGTCTGCTCCCAGAGGCCCCCCAGAGAGAGAGGGTAGGGGGTCAAGGGGCCTCCTGCGCCTGCTCACCCGTCTTTGCAAAGCAGAGCATGCAAGTGACATGTCACACCCTATGTGGGGCATTTCACAGCTCTTATTTTGTCCCCTCTTGTTTCAAGGCCCAAACCAAGTGTCTTTTCTCGGCCAATCGATGAGGCAGCCACTGTGCACTTGGTGTGACCTATGTCATGGACACACCACTATGATCACACGGTGCCACAGAAAGCTGTTTCACACCCAGGCCATGGGCCCCTCCTCCATCCCTAGCATGGTAGGTGCTCAATAAATGGTTGCTGGTGAACGACTGATAATTGTTACCAGTAACTAACGACTGTTGAGCCCTTGCCATGTGCCAAGCTCTGCAACAAGGCTTTTGTGTGGATTAACTCAGTGAAAATCTTATGACAACCTTCTGTGGCAAGAGGTCATGCGAACAGACAGGTTAAGTAACTAGTCTCAGGTCACACAGCAAGAAAGTGGCAGACACGGGACTTCAACCCGGGCAGGTGGTCCCCAAAATGCTGGCTGCTCTGCTGCACTGCCCTCTCAGATGAGTGTGTGAACAAACTGCAGGGGAAGCTGAGGCACTGTCAGAGTCTGCTGGAAGGAAGCCCGTGAACAAGGCCCAGGAGGCAGGCCCTGGTGCTGCCTGCTTTCGGAGAGGCTCCGCTATCATCTCCCACCAGCCACCACAGCAGGGTAGGGGACCAGGGTATCACTTTGCACAGCCAGTCCAGTGCTGCTTAGAGCCCCACTCGCCGGGGTGGTGGGGAGGAAGCCGGTGCGCACAGGTGGGGATTGGGGAACAGAGAGTGCAAAATCCCTGGACCACCAGACCGCCAACCCAGCAGCCTGACACACACAGCCAGGGAGGGAGGCCAGGAGAGGGGCAGGCTTTCCCTCCCACGGCCTCGGTCCCTGCTCACCACGCACTCCCCAGCCAGACGCCCCTACCTGTCCTAGATCCCCTTCCCCAGCTCCACGGGGCTCCCGTAAGCACACGCATTGTTTGAGCGTATCACCACGCACACTGCTGACTCTGCCTGTCCCTTTCTCGTGTTCCTGCCATGGTGCTTTTGCTTTAAGTGCCTGCATCTCACACTCTATTGAACATCAGAATCTACAGGGCAGGTGAAGGGTCATATATGCCCCTGGTAGAATGCAGACTCCGGGGTCCACTCCCCGAAGCCTCTCTGTGCTGCAGGCCCAGGAATCTGAATTTGTAACCCATCATTCAGGTGACTCCCCTGCAAAGAATCACAGTTTAAATCTTGGTATCCA